>CP045907.1:12437070-12461153 GCA_013387185.1 Caligus rogercresseyi
TTTATTTTTTTCTAGACGCAGTAAGATATTTTCCATTATTGGGGTGGTTTTAAGATAGTTTTCCCGCTGATTCAAAAATGAAAAAAAAAGTTCAAAAAGTGACTTTTAACCGGAAATCGAAACCGGAAGTACACGAGCTGATGCTCGCTGAACGCTGAAAGTATGTTTAAAAGACGCGCAGTACAATTTCACATAAGTATGCGAAGTTTCAAGACTCAGCGTGATTCAGCAAATAGAAAATTTTCAGATTTACCGAAAAAAAAGTGTCTAAATTGATTAATTCTAGATTTTCAAAAAAAGGTTTAATTCGATGTCTTTATGGTTTAAAATAAGCCTAGGCTGGTTTAAGTCAATGTCCGCCTCCGGGACATATTTGGGCCGGATCCGGATTTTTTTAAAGTTGCAGTTTTTCCGCAATTTATTTTTGCACAATCATATTCAGCTTCCCAAAGGGAGCAACTTGATGTATTCAGTATCCGAATCTGAGGTCGTTAAGACCTCAAATCCGGGATTGAATATTAGGTCCTATTTCATGGACGAAGCGGAATATTTTTGAAATCCTAAATTTTGGGGGGACTTCTGTGGGTTGTCTGTTGAAATGATCGCATCAAGTTATAAAATAGTATCTATAGAGTGTGGACATTTCTAATAAGTTCGTGTCGGATAAAAATTTATTTTAGTTATTAACTTTTTGAGTTTTGGCATAAAACTGGGAAATGGAAAAGTGTTTTTTTTCTCCACTCCTGTAACTCACAGATTTCAACTTGAGTTCATAAGAAGGAGCTTAAAGAGCCTGACAACAAACTTTAAAATAAATCATTCTCAGTGTTTCATATTTTTTCAGAAAACCCAAAATCTGATTTTTTCAAAAACTTAAGGGGGTACCCATGTTTTTGGCATTTTTTTTAAATTTGTTAATATAAATGTTCCCAATTGGGGAGAATAATGCAAATGTGAAGAAATTTTTAAAATTGGACGAAAAACAAAAAAGTTTTATTAGTTCATTAAGTACATATGCTATATATATATAGAGCATAAGAGTCAAATGTAACTTTACTCATGTCCAGGCCGAAGGCCCGAGGCGGGGATCATAAGGGGGCGCAGCCCCCTTATCAAGCTGGAGACCGCGCGTAGCGCGGTTCTTCAGCTTGTACAGTATAGGGTTGCTCGTCTACACTAGCTTGTGAATTCGATCCGGCTGTCACCGCGCAAGGCTGCCCGAAGCTGGGCAGTTTTACTTTTGGCTCATACCCGAAGGTACGCACTGTGGCTCGTCGATTCCTCGAAGCAGCGTCTCACCAGAGACAACAGACAAGAGTCCGTGGGCAAACTCCTTGGGGCAAGCTCACCCCCTTATATACTAGCGGCCAAAACGGCGATTATGGTTCCTGGGTCCCCGAGGCAAATTTTTTTTTTTTTTCAAAAATCTTCATGGGGGTCTATTTAGGGTTTTCGGGGTCGCTGATCACGATAAGTGGTTAAAAATGTCTAGAAGACTTTAAAACCCTTCAAAAAAGCTATTTAAATGCGTTTGATGGTGTTTTCAGCAACCGGAAAATGCGACCCGTCGGACCGGAAATCCGACTTCAGATTCGAGTTCCTCGGGTCGAACTTACCCTAAAAACCACCCTAATATTTAACCATTAACCTTTTCTAGAAAAGTGTCTCACACTGCCAAGCCTAGGTATTGTTTTCACAAAGGCGTTTGTTTTTGTTTGTCCACAGGATATACTCAAAAAGTACTGAACGGATTCGAATGAACTCTGTGGAGTTGGTTGGAAATCCAAAGAACAGTGATTAAATTTTTGGCATCTCAGTATGAAAGAACACACGCTAAAAATATCATTGACTTATTATTTGTTCATATATATCAGCTCAGGACTATTTTACCCCAGTGACGTAGCTTAAACTTCTTCTCTTCCGTTTTGATGCTCTTATTAATATGCAAAATGCTACAAGAGGAACAATGATTCTCGATAGAAATCGGGCGTGGTGAAATGGTCGATGTTTGAATGGGAATGTTAGGGATCGTCGGAGTACACACTCTCGAGGTATATATGCCTCTAGTATTTGTTATATGTTTTATATAACCGATATTAGGAACATAGGTTTCAAACATAATGCAATTTTGTCATAAAGAAAACATAATTAACTTCATAAATGGACTTTAAGAGATCTAAAATATTAGTAACGGGGGATGGTTGTCTGGAGGAGGGGGGTGGTTGTCTTAAATTCCGAATTAGACCTAAATTATCCCTCACGTGCTTTGACATCGATATGCTTGTTATATAGACCATGTATATTATCTACAAACATTTGGGTGATTTTGAACTAAAGTTGAGCACAAAATAAAAAGCATTTATCTAAATTGCAAAAATAAAACTATTTTATGGCATTATGTACTCAATTTATATAAGAAATAGTATTTGATCAATACTTAGGTATTCCACTCAAATACTTACCTACCTATGTATTTGGTCCATTTCTTCCATAATTCACATATATCCTTTACTACCTTAGACCATTTCTTCCTAGGACTATTTACCTCGGTCATTTCTTCTGGACTCCGTTCATGAATAATATATACACTGAATGGCAGCAGCACTGCAACTATGGCTCTTGTAGAATATGATTTCACGCTCTTTATTTAAATATTAACTCACGTACTCACGTGATAGTATCTGTTAAACAATGAAAGTCAAGCACATTTGAGTAGACCACCTCCATTTTCTCTCTTTTCTCACTACTTAAATGTAATTAATTTCTTACACAAACGTGTGATTGGCTAGAAGTTTGTTTTTTTTTTTGCCTATTTGGTTCGATAGAATTGCATCCGATAGATATAAATAAGCATTATAGCATTATAATTAGTCTATCGAACCTAGGATCTACAAGTTATTACTTTTAATATCAAATTTTATTTGCAATTCCGCCTCTCTTGTTCTTTGAAATTAAATTACCCCAAAAAATATCCCTACAGATGCTTCATTTCCACCCAAATAAACCATTAAAAACCCCAACTCTAAACGCAATCCATCTACCATCTCTATAGAAATATAGAGAGCTGATTCCCTTCAACAGCAGAGAAACAACGTTCAGCTGTCGTTTGTGCCCAATATAAACAAAGTGATTTGATCTACGTCATCGTAAGCTGACATAGAGATAGATTATATCTCTATGATCAGCTTACGATGACATAGATCAAATCACTTTGTTTATATTGGACACACAGATACAAATGAAAGGGAATAAGCTCACTATATATTTTTATCTCTATGACCATCTCTCTTTCTAATATTACAGAGACTACGATAAAATGGAATCTGAGTGCAAAGACATGCTCAACCTCGTCCTTGAAACCTTCCTGGAACCCTCCAAAAATGGACTCCGCCCTCAAAGCGACTAAGAAAAGAAACCAAGTAGAAGAAGAAACAATGACGAAAAATATCATGTTATTAATATATATATATTCAAAACTCAATGTGAGTCATTAAATTACGAGGGATGTAGAATGGTTGAGGATTGTACTCTCAGTATCAATTGATATACCTTTTTCCTCTCGGTTTGCAACATAGTTGATTGCACCAACCCAAATAAAATGTCTTTAAAAAACTCACGCACGCACGCTATCATTATATTGATTGAGAATATATGTGTTTATATGTATAAATATATGGTATATTTATATTTAATGGCGGTTGGGAAATATATATATATATATATATATTTGCGAGGAAAAGGAGGTACACAAATTATTGTTTTAATTAGTGTAGACGAATTTGAGGAACGGATTTCTCATGGATCTCAAAAGGAAAGAGTAGTGGATACGTTAGACAAAGAATGATGAAGGAAGGAAGTAACAAAATGGTCCCAATGTAGCAATATGAGAGGATATCATCCAATAGGGCATAGGAAAAGAAGATTTAAATTTGTAACATCTTTAGGGAGCTATTTGCCGTGACGTCAGAGATGCTTATTAGTGTCCTCTAATAGTATCAGTGTTGAGTGACTAGTCGTGGTTGTTTATGAAGGAAGAGTATCTCTTCATGGAAAATTACATTTGCAAGGCATCGTCGTGTTTAGATCATTCGATAAGGCGCGCTTGCTTCATTGTAAATATATTAAAGGAGTGAATTCCTAGTCCTCCCTAACATATCAATGACATTCTGAACGTTGTCTTTTTAATTTATAAAAAAACATTCTGCATGTTAACAAAATATAATATAATAAACGTATATTAGGCAATTATTACATCACTATAAATAGATGAATAGAATGAGCGCACTCTATCGGTGTATTCATGGATCTTGCAATACAGAATATTCCTCCTTCGCTAGATCAGTTTGCCATGCTATGAATCACTCATATATTGTAGAAAAAAAACTAATGTCAATGATGAATATCACCATTTATTGTATAGTCTTGGGACCCAGTTAACCAAAATCTTGCAGTGGAAATCAATTTATAGGGACATTAATTGTACAGCCCTGGGACCCAATGATTTATGAATGAGTAACAACATGAATTACAGCTTTTGGATAGTCAAAACTGGAGACCAACAGAATTGCAACTACAGAAATCGATTAGTGGGAACATAAATTACAGCATGAGGACCCTTTTGAGGATGCCATAACTGATTCAGACAATTCTAACAGCAGAATAAATCAATTATGACAACATGAATGACAGCCATGGTCCCAATTATTAAAACATACACCAGATATATTCCTATATAAATCAATGATATGCATTACAGCAGCATTGGGACCCTTTGAGGCTGTTAAATTTAAAAACAAATTGTAGTTTAAATCAACTATGGCAACATGTGTCATGTGTCAAAACAAGGAATTGCAGAGTTTGGCAAATCAATTGAGATGGCATGAATGGGAACCATCTGTCAAATCCTACACTGATAAGATTGCAATAGAAATTAACAGCCATGGGTCCCATTTAAAGCAGTTGAAAATCCAGTATATTGCAATATAAACTAACTTTTGATATGAAGTACATATATTTAAGCTCTCAAACCTATTATATTGCAATATAAATTAACTCATGGTATGAGCCTTATAACCCATTAACAGCTGTAAAAGCCAATGAGATAGCTTTAAAAAATGTTTGAAATTAGTTTATGTATTATTGTCCAGTCTTTCCCTTTGAGACCATACGATATGCTGCTACGACAACCTTTAAATGTTGTTGTTTTCCTATGTTTGTAACATGTGGTGATGATGACATTCTTTGTTAAATATTTGTACATGTTGATGGGACAAAAAAGCAGAGAGGGCTTGTTTGAGGGTTGGTGGAATGTATCCGAAGTGTTCTTGTGTCTTTCTTTCATGTATATAAAAAAGTAAAATTAAAATCTGTGAAATTGCTTTTTTGCTTCATTTATTGTGTACTAAAGTTCGTCGTTCCTAGTACGTTCCCCATGTTCCCTTGTACATAGTCTCCAATCATGAGATTAGGGTTGAGTTGCTGAGAGGGGGGAGGAGGAGGAGGATTCGATGCTCCTCCTCCTCCATTGCTGTTGTGCTTCCGGTGAGGTTAAGGGGTGTGGCAGCCGAGGTGGAGTTGAGGAGGAGGCTGGGGTTTGAGCAAATATTCCAGGGCTCACGGCACCGCCGATGAGTTGGTTGTACTGGAGAGATGTCGCGGAGCTGCAGGGTAGGGAGCTCCCGGAGGATGAACCCCGACCACTGTTCTCCCGTCGACCCGTTGATGAGATTGATCCTTAAAAAAAGAACACAAAGACATTTTGGAGGGGAAATAATATTATTAAAAACTCATGAAAAATTAAAACTTTTTTAATGTCAAGAAAAATGCCGACGTTAATTTGGGGCCAGAGAACTATTTTCACGGTGATTCAGCCTAATTACGTGGCTATTTTTCACGTACAAATAAGTTATTAGTCGAACATTTATGACTGCTTAGGTATGTTTGTAGGCACTTTATCAACTAAGATATAATAAACATATGCTCTACCATCAAACCCAGTGGTTTTGGTTATCTTACCCTGATGAATATTGGCTTGCTGGACACCTCCTCCGCTGCTGTTTCCTCCGTTTAGAGACACGTGCCCCAATCCGTCAACAATCACCCCATTCACCAAGTTTACCGCCTAAAAAAAAAAAAAAAAATTATCACGTTCTAGAAGTGTGGGATTTATCAAACAAGGAAATGTGAGGCACCAGAACGTCAAATAAATTATAACATTATTGTGCAAAGATGCCTGGCAAAAAAAGGCAAGAGTTCTTAAGTCGAAAAAGGATTTTGTTTCGTTAGACGCTTTACCCACTCTTCGTGTAAGACATCGTCCTATATTTAATCGTTCAGTATCCACATAGTCTAGCATGCGTCGTCTACTATAAATCTGTTTGATGAAGAGGGTCGACATCCACATTCATTTTATATAATCTAAATTAACATAATCTTTACTCTCATGTCAAAATCAAGGAATAGTAACTTAGGAATGACCTCATCTCTATTCAGAGTGATATGACAATAAATGATTGTGTGTTCACACACTAGTCAATAAAGCGAGTTTAAAGCTCCCTAAAAAATTGAATTTAACCTTCGGGAAAGTTCATTCTAGTAGTATAAGTATCACAGTTATTCAAAACAGAGTAAAGATGGACACGACTCAGAAATTTTATCAAAAGTTGATGTTAAAATGGAAAATAATAAGATAACTATAAATTCATAGGTCTATATGCACGGGTTTTGGAACAGTGATTTTAAGCTTTTTAGAAAATTAGATGTTTTGATTAGTACACTCTCAGTCTTGCATGGTTAAAAATTGCATCATATCTGAGTACAAATTAAGTAAGACTGAAAGAAATTAAAGCTTTTTAGACTCTGGGATTTATCTGCGTTATTATTGCCATAAATGTATAGCATGGGCGGCGTCAAAAAAGACTTTCTGTCAGTTGATGATGCTCTTTTTTCCCTTGTTGATAAGTGTCGTTGTTTTGAGGTGTATTGCAAAAGGCAACGGGGGATTTACCTGTCTCGCACCTTGCATATCTACCTCGGACCAATAAGTTTCCGAGGGTGAGGCCGTGTTTTCTCCAGGCGGTGCCTGTGGCTGTATGCCGTGTATCGGAAGTAGGGGTTTTAAGATCCGGGAGTTCTTGGAGGATGTCTCCGTGCCCATGATTTTGACCTCAATGGTAACGTCGTAGCTCTGCTTGTTGTTAGCGACCATGAGTACCCGTCCCGTGACCATTTGTCCCTGCTTGCAATATGGGAGTCTCCAGGAGGCATCGGACCTGATACCAGTGCGTGAGGGGCTCTGTGGGTGCCGTTGAGAGCCAGACCGTGGCCCCACTCCCAATGAAGGCCACGTCGAACCAGAAGGCCAGCCCGTGGATCATTCCTGATGGAGGATGTGGAACTCCAAGGGGATGTCGATACGATAGAGGTCGGATTCTTCGGACTTGCTGAAGTCGATGATATGCCGCTGGGTCTTGGCAAGACAGATGCGGACGTCGAAGGTGTCCACGATGGGCTGCCGGAAGTACTCACGGAGAGCGGACTCGCGGAGGGAACTCAAGTTTACGCCATGGAAGTACTCCTGGTACCAGAAATTGACCTTGTTGATCTGCTCGAAGTAGAGAGCCTCATCCATGAAGGGAGCTACGTGAAGATCACCGCGAGAAGGAAACATTTTACCTTTAAAAAAATAGATTCATGATAAGTACTATGTAACAATCCCCTCAAACCAAAAATCAGTTAGCCTTAATATAAATCAAATCAGCAACTCAAGCCCGACTGTCCATTCTTACCATCTTTCTTGAGCCATTTCTTGGCATGGAGATATGTCTCCAGCATCCGTTCATTGAGGAGCATGTATCCCATGGGCTCGGAAATGATCATGTCCACGGGCTCAGGGAGGTCAATCTCCTCAATCTTCCCGGGGATGACCGTAATGATGTTGTCCACCTTGTTCTGTTTGACGAGCTTTTCTGCAAACTTTGCGATGCTGGAACCCTCAACAGCGTAGACCTAAATCAAATCAAAGAACAGATTAGGTTAGAGGCGTTACATCAAGAGAGCATATTTACTACTTAGATAAGACGCCTGCAAATGAACTATGGAGTGACATATTTGAATAGAGAATGATTCTACTCATGGTATTCAAGGTACGGTTATTTCGTGTTTTCTTGTGAACGCCAGTGATCTAATATATTATTTGTAACGATCAAAAAGTCTATTGTAGCAATATATTATTTGCAATGGCTTAAGCGGGAAGAAATCATAGAGATATAAAGACATATAGAGCGCTTATTCCCTTCAATAGCAGAGAAACATCGACGTTCAGCTGCCACTTGTGCCCAATATAAACAAAGTAATTTGACCTACGTATTCGTATGTTGATCATAGAAATATTTGTTTATATTAGGCAATATGACGTATGCCTCTGAAGAATCTATGTCTTTATATCTCTATGGGAGAAACACATACCAATATATATATATATATTTCTTCCCGTTTGTCGGACTGACGTCATTAAAAATCTCCGGCAAGTGAAAGATAAGCTCTCAAGGCAAGTTGGACGTACATTGTTCTACTACCTCCCACTGATCTAAATAATAACTGGATCCACAAAGGACTGAATAAAATAAGCATGTCAGACTGATAGGAACCATTCCATCTTTTTTAAATAGTG
The DNA here is from genome assembly GCA_013387185.1 of Caligus rogercresseyi. Lineage (NCBI taxonomy): Eukaryota > Metazoa > Arthropoda > Copepoda > Siphonostomatoida > Caligidae > Caligus > Caligus rogercresseyi. The sequence goes on from CP045907.1 coordinate 12,445,742, forward strand.
CAAAACTATCTCTGAAAGTATATGAAACGAATAAGAAAAGGAAGGAGAAGTTTTGTTATTATCCCTTGAGCACTCAAAAGTAGTCAAATGCACTCAAGCATTAAGGAATAGAGAAAAGGAGATAAATTGCAGAAGGTACCCAATGACGTCATTTGTAGGAACTACTTTTTGTTGAGACAAAATATAGGAACATTCATTGCAGGATTTTCTTTTTTTTTTTCCCTAGAGCCAACTAAATTGTTTCACCAAGTGGCGACGCCATCTTAGTTATTGAAGAGCTTTTTAAGAGGTCTGATTTTCCTTCTCTGTTGGGCATCAAGTTATACAAAGCATGATACACATTTGCATAATACGTGACTTTTATACTATGAAGTGAGCTTTTAAAATTTAGGAAAAAACAGTTCAATACAGTTGAACCAGACTATTTTAATCACATAAGAAATGCTACAAAATATATTTTTTTAATAGGTGATTATATAGTATTACATATAGCTACCAATTCATTTATTGTACAAAAAAAAATACTAAAGAACCTTAACAAAAAAATAGATATTTTTTTGATAAAAAGTTTTTCAGGTCTTGTACGAATTTGATGATGCTTTAAAATCCCTATCAATTAATTAATGCCCATCAGAAATACAGGATTAAAGAACTGTATAACTTTGTTGTTTATTAAGAAGACTTGGCAATGGATAAAAAAATGATCAATAAGTATTTGGAATAATAATATATAAAAAATAATATGAAATTTGTGAAATTGTTTTTCGAGTCAAATAATTTTATAATTATATTTTAACGAGTATTAAGAGACTAATAGTGTAGTTAAAATTAATTATAGACACATATATAATTTGTCACATGTCAAGATATATTTAAAATATAAAATGAGGACCTTATTTTATAGCAAAATGGTTAAAAATAGTCCTTAAAATGACATGAGTTATGCCCCAGTATATATTGTTGGTTTATATGCAAGAAATAAAATATTTTTAGAGCAATGAAGGGTTTTTTTTTACACAGACGATGACATCACTGGATAGTAGTAAATATAGTATTCAATGACGTCACCCAAATCAGTATTACTCTGCTTCGGCACTTAATATATATTTTTTTTAATAATAGAGGAGTGGAATAAGAATATGTTAGGTTTATCGTTTCTAAGTATATAGAAGAAGAAAATATCTATTAACCCTTAGATGCATGAGTGACTGGACCCTACACTCTTCCATAAGTGGGTCAAAAATGACCCATGTTAGAATCAATGTGTTTTTATGCCATTTTTGTCATTTTGGTTAAGAATAATCACTGTATAATATTTAGTATTATATTTAGGACTACGCAAGAATGATTTCATGTTTGAAATATCTTTATTTTTCACTTTTTAACATTTTGAAAAAGAAAATTACCCAGAACAGCAATAGAAAATGTGTCTTGTCTCATCACTGTATGCAGTTAGACAAACTACCTGTAATACAAAAACTACAGTTTCTTAAAATGTATAAAAGGTAAGTTAAAAATGTAAATGGCATTATATCAAAAACATATTTTTTGAGGAATACCTGGAATATGAAATAATAACAATTTTTCATTACGGAGATATTTCAAGAAACAAGCTCACCAGGTCATTTTTGACCCACTTATGCATCTAAGGGTTAATAATATATTTATTCTCGTATTATTTACTATTTCATTTTAAGATTCTCTGTTTTATAGTAACTATGGTTTGTGTTTTTTTGGGGGGTTATTAAGCCTTCTCACCTTTCGCGCTCCAGCTTGTTGTGCAAAGAAGCTAAGTATTCCAGAGCCAGCCCCCACGTCCAGGACGACCTTGTCCCTAAAGTCCGATAGATTTGATAGAATGGCTTTTTGGTATGTGGAGGTCCGTATGTAGTCCTGCATCATGTTTTGTGCTGTGAGAGGTAGCCGTAGAACTGGAAGTACTGCATGGCCGAGGAGTCCTCCGTTCGCTCGTTGAAGACGGAGAGCCGGGACTCGGAGCGGATACTGCTCACCATGGATGCAAATTACGAAGACTCTCTTCTTCTTGAAGACAAAGAGAAGGGTCTCGATGGTCAAGTGAAATATGATTCCACGAGAGCCACACTTGGCGGACTCTGTAGTCTTCTTCACTACAAACTCCTGGAGGGACTCCCCGCTGCTGCCCTTCGGACCAGGACGCGGACTTTCATACCTATAAGCAAGACAGAAAATAAAGAATATAAGTTATGTATGATTTAAAAGTACTCAGAAAAGGAAGGAAATATGACTAAGAATAAATATGTAAATGGCTTTAAAAAATTATAGTAGTAAAACTTATTCAAGGAGCAAATATTTAATAATTAAAGGTATCATAAGTTGGGGATATAATCATCTCAATGAAATAAAAAAAAGTAGGACCAAATAAGTTATAATAATTAATTATGAAAACTCTCCGAAATCATAATCCAATAACAAAGAAATGACACTTTAAAACCCATGACCCACAATATTATAATATTATTGAATCGAGATATTTTTCCTGAATATTGATATATTTTTTTGTCAAATAGCATCCTCATTTCTCAATCTTCTTTATTCCTTCTGTCCCTTCACAATAAAAGACCCAAATAAAATATGATCCTTAAGATCTCAGGAGCAAATGACTTCCATGTTTCTTCATCACGTTATTACTCCTTACAGGAATGAGATAAGAAGAAGGAAAGCTTCAAAACCGATACAATCAATGAAGAAGTCAATCACAAATGACATCAAATCAACTTGAACAACAATAAAAAACTGATCTGTTCCAAAATCCATATTGAGTATGATATTCTTCTATTAGAGTCTAATATAGGATCTGTGATGGTATGTTGAGTATTGATGGTCTGAGATAAATACTGCTTCGAGGACTAAGAGTCGGAGCTCAAGACATCCATTCTATCCATTCTTGAGAGTCATCCGTCATCCCTTGCTTCAAGAATAAGAAAACATTTCTCGTCAAATCAAGTATGTATGTAGAATAAATACATCAAAATGATGTGGGGATATTCTTCTGACTTCTACATGTCATTCCCGTCATTGTATGTCCTCTTCTGAGTCCACCACCTACCTCTGGATCATACTCCGTATGGAGCTGTACGAATCCCTCATATTTGCTTTTGGGAACTCCGTCTTCATTGTCACTTAGGTAGAGAACACGGATATCCGTGAAACGGATGGCCGAAGAAGTATCACTCATGCTCTCCTAGATTGATTAGGGTTCCTCCTCGGTCCTCGGCGAATAAATATCGGATCCAAATAGAAAGAGAGAACGGAACACAGAGAAAAATACAACAGCTCTCCAAGATATGATGAAAAAGGATAGAAGAGAGAGAGAGAGAGAAAAGAGGGAGAAAGAAGAAAAAAAGCAACAACCAATCAGAACCAACAACAGTTGAACGAAAGAATATAAACAATAATAATAACACAAATTTTTTTTGTTGGATTTCCTGGGCCAAAAAAAGAAAAGATCCAGGGCTACCACCTGTGTGACCAAGGAGAATATAGCGAATTAAAAGGATCCATTCAGATATATTCCTTTAGAATGCTTTTAAATGGATAGCAACCCATCTAATAAAATAAGGCATTCGTATTTAAGCTTATTTAATGTCTATTATTTTATAGATCCTTCTGGATGAAGGCTATCTCTGTTCTTAGTCTGATGCTCTGGCATGAGTCATCTGGTAGGATTGATTTGATATACCACCTGCCCAAATCCCTTAGGCCTGAACAAAGAAAATAATAATACATATATAACTTGAAGTTCAAGGAACCTGCCAAAGGAATAGAGAGAAGAACAGATTGAACATGAAAAATATATCCCTATTTTATATGAATCAAAGCATTTCTATTAAGTACATTCTTACGATTAATATATAATTATTAATGCTGTTATCCGGGATAAACATTGATTTAATTATAAATATATTTACTATGATATACATTTCAAGCGAACACTTACTGACTGGTTTTTATATTAACTCATTTATATCCTGGAATTGTTAAACATCTTTCAAACTTAAAATAAAAACATTTGCCCAAGAAATAAAAATATATATTTCAAAATATATTCTTTGTAAATTCTCTGTCAATGAAAAAAAAAAAACATTTTTAAACGTTTAAAGCAAAATATTTATTTTATATATATAATTCTGAAGTATTTGTATGTTTTTTATTTTTTCACTTATTGATTATGGGTTTTATCCTATATGAGAACTTTTATAGGCTATAATAGTTAGTTTTGTGAACGCAATTCACTATGTAAATGCATCATGCCACAACATTGGGGCCAGGGGCGGAGTGGCCACCGGGACTATTCCGGTGGGCCGCTGGCCTCAAGAAACATAAACGGCCGTTGACAGCCTCCTAATGGCATGTTGGGGCCTGTATAAGGCCGGCGAGGGCATAATTGTCCCGGTGGATAAATTATTCCCACTCCGTCCTGATTGGGGCTACAACGTGATTGATATTGAAAACAATTGTTTAGGAGGTTTTTTTCGTGGATTATAACTATAGCATATTGGGGTTTCTAACCCACCGGAACATAATGGACCCTAGGATTCCGCCGATCACACCAATGGTATATAGGGGTTTGTAATCTCCCGCCCATGGTATATTGGGGCTTATAACCCACGGATAACCGACCCTCCGGTTCTGCCCATCACTCCAATAGACATTTATAACCAGTGGAACCCAAGAGCTCATCGGCGGTGAATGTGCAACCCTCATATGAAATAATTGTGACAGGCAGAACCCTAGGACCCAACGGTGATGGGTTGGCAGCCTCTCTAACTCTAATTACTGAGCCCTCCTTTGACCTCTTGGTTTATGATAGAAGTCTTTTTGCTATAATAAGGAAAAATATACAACCAATTTATCATAGACAGTTGGTCATCCATTATCAAATCAAATAGTGATACAATGACTTTGAAGTTATAAGCTAATAAACTAATACTGCCTTAAAGAAGGTTTATCCTCTGATATATGAATTGAATTGATATCTTGCTAATTATTTCTCTTAATAAATTGAAGCAAATAGGTATGTAGAACAATTTATAGTGGTTTTAAGAAGAATATACTATAAATTAAAGTGGTTTTTCACCAGCGTGCATCCAAGAATAATTCCAAGCACGTAAGCTGTGCATTTCTAAGCAAAAGCGCTCTGCCAATCCTCCCGGCGGGCTGAATTGCTCTTATAGGTATATTAACTTTTCTTTGGGCCTGAAGTGGTTGTAAAAAAAACCACGTTAGGGGCTTATGATGATCCTAGATGGCGCCAAGTTGACTGCCCCATTTTTATATATATACATATGATGGTAAAAAGACACCTTTATCAGACTGGGTCATGTGACTCCCTTCTTTGAGTATTTAATTAGCTAGTTTGATGGCATATTTTTCTCATGGGATTCCTTTTAGGCTAGGGGATGGCTATAGAAGTGCTATATAGAAAAAACAAAGCCACTCATCATTGAGCGTTGCTATGAGGAATGGCTAAGGACGGAATCAATGAAGAAATAAAAAATAATGTGAAATAAAATTTGGAATGTGTGTGGGCTTTTGTAATAATTAATTGTTTAGCTCCTCCATACCGAACTCCATCCGGTTTTCAGCCGGTAAATAACTGTCTAGAGGTGTGCAAATCTTACAGATTGTGCAAAGGTAAAATGCTCTTAGAAGGAAAGGCATAAGTTATGATGACGCAAGAAGAAAGAGAGGAAAAAAACGTGTTTGTAGTGATTTAGAAAGAGGGATTTAAAAGACCTTTTTCCCGAGAAGAAATGCCGGTATAGAAGCGCGGGAAAATGCTTTTTATGCTCTGTGAAAAATTAAGAATACCTGGGTTGGGGTTTCTGCTTTAAAGTCGTCGAGTATAGAGATATATATTATTGAGTGTTCAGAAATATGTAACAGGAAAATACGGCCTAGGAAGAAATGATCCTAGAGAAAATGGACCATGAAGTAATACTCCTAGAAGAAAAGGTGAACGATGATTTGTGGAAAAAATGGCCTTGGGTAGGCAATATTTGGTACTAAATATTGTACAAATACTATTTTTAATATAAATTAAGAAATAATGGCAAATATTATAGATAAAGGATTTCCTTAACGCTTTTATAATTAGACGCAGCAAATATTTATTTGGGACATTTTTCCATGAGTCCTCATTTTCCTTTTCTATCCCGGGACATTTCTTTCTCATCCATTTTTTTTCTTCGACCTTTCTCCTAATGTTATATGTCAACAACAAATATCAGGAAAAATGACGAAGGAAAATATGTTCAAAGTTGAAAGACACGAAACACAGAAAAAGGCTCAAAACATCATAATATAACATTATAAATCACTCAAAAATATAATAGACCCGACACTCATTATAATAACAACTATGAACTAGGTAATTATTAGCCTATTTAGTTACATATAATTAAAGATGTCAATGAAGTCTTGATTGGGACCTCCAAATCTCCCCCAGCATTAAAATCGTGGAAATATTTATACAATTTATTTAAAAAATATCTTTCTAATTATTATTTTATCTTCCTCATTGATTCCAATGGAACCGATATGTTTGACCCTTTTTCCATTCTTCCAGAAACCATATTATCAAGAAATGGCTACTTTTTTAATAAAGTTAATACAAAATTTATATTATTTAATTGACGAAACTGACTTGGGGCCAATCTTGATTATTTATAGTTGTCATAAGTTTAGTACAACTTTTGATGAGGAATTCAAAAATGGTCTTGGCTGCATGTATCCATTCAGAACTCAGTACAATCTATAAAGTTTTACTCATGAGATTCAAGCTTGTTTTGACAAGTAAAAAAAAAGTTTTTCAAAAGTATCCATCCAATAGTATCGAAATTCACAAGGAGTGTAGTTCTTGTGCATTTAGGGAGAGTCAAAAGTTTCAATTTGATTGCTTGTAAAGGATCAGAGTTATGGGGTCTTACAATTGAAAAACGGTCAAAATAACTACTTCCGCCCTTCTAGTGTGTAAATATATGCAATATTTGTAAACACATATCCCTATTTTCTTATTGAAAATATTTGATAACACTCATTTATGTAATTATTTTCCAAATATGTACAATAATATATGTTAAAAGTGACTAATGTGTTAAATCCCTCTATTATATGTTTTAAAATATTTTTATACAATATTTAATCGTTAAAAAATGACTTTATTTTGTATTTAAGTTCTTTTATTATGATTATACAAAAATATATAAATATAATATGTTAAAACAAGACTTTATTTTGTGAGCAAATCCCTTTATTATTTACTTTTATAATATATATACATTATTTATTTGTTAATTCATGACTTTAATTTTGCGTATGATATTCATAGACAGCTCTCACAAGATCTGCTTCTTTTTCCCCGAGATAGGAACCCCCTTTTCGCTTAAAAATGCCTTCAAAACATCAACCGTTAGCTTTTCCACAGACTTTCCCCGTATGTGAGAATCCATGCTCAGAACTTCCCCCAAAGGCTTTTTCTTGGGCTCTGCCTTCTTCTTAGCCTCAGGCTCATAGTCTTCTGGGTACACGGACTCATGAAACTCCTGCGAGAGGACGCCCAGCTTGTCCCCCATGACGTCATCCGGGGGCAAAGTGGCGTCGGTGATGTCCCCCACGTCGTCCCTATTGAGTGCCAGGGACTCGATGAGACAGAGATGGGCCTGTAGGGCCGGATTGGGGAAGGCCTCGGGATTATAGGTCTTAAGGCGAAGCTTAGAGATAACTTTCTTAGCGGCTTCGAGCTGTTCGGGCTGAACGCGGTCCTTATTTGCATCAGGGCGAGTTGGCACGGATCGCAGGTCGTCGGAAAAGGGGAGGTATGCCAGATGAAACCCTGGCGGGGCCTCTTGTACGCCGTCTCCCGCGTTTCCTCCTGTGGAATAAGTGCAACATAGGAGGGGCCCCAATTGTGCCGGGGCTTATAGAAGCAAATCGCCATCACTTTCTTTTCAAGGCATTTAATCAAGAGAGAGCTCAATATCCTCTTGGATCCAGCCACTTCGTCTTCCTCAGGGTATATAAAGGACCCCGAGCGGACAAAGTGACTCCACTTGAGGGAGCTAAGAGGCCGAAAGCCCAGTATTCGTAGCCCCATTTCCTCAGAGGGGAGTCCAAGCCTAGGACACTTTTGACCTCGTCCGGAGTGAAGACCACGCGGCGCCCACCGTACTCCATGTACTTGTTTACGTCCATGCTCAGATCCAAGGGGCTCCCGTCTCGGGATTGATGTATGTTCGGTTCAAAGAGACTTCCTTATTGGTGTCCCGAGTGAGAAAAACCCGTGGAGGCTTCGTGCTCCGTCCTATGAAGTTGTAGAAGGATACCTTTGGCTTGAGGCCAGCCCCGAAGTCGAGGTGAATGCTGCCAAGCTTTCGCTTGCGATGTATTTTGCGTCGAACGATTCGGAGTAAGTCTTCGGGTGATGTGAGGCATAGATCCTCGGAGGAGGCTTCATGTTGGCTCGTAACAGGAAATCACTCCAAATGCCTTCATGTCCAGGCCCGAGCTGAGTGGAATGAGTTCCAGGGAGACTCTTGTGTTGTTGAGGTCCTCTGCTTTCTTAAAGAGCCTCTTTCGCTCGGCCTCGGAGTTGAGGGGACTTTGTTCTCTGTGAAGATAAGGACGCGTTGGAGCCGACTTTGCCGGAGACTTCGTCAAAGGCAGACTGACACTGCCAAAGGGCGTTGTTGAGTTGTATGGGGCCCTTGGAAAGGTCTGAAAGTATAATTACAATATTTTTTTTCTTCTTGGCCACAGGCATCATATTATATTTCAAACAAAACAACAACAATAGACATATGATGAAAAAAACTTGAAATTGGGTAAAAACATAATTTCTATGACATGTATCCTTTAAAACTTTAATGTGGAGTTTAACCATTGATAAAATCCCCGAAATATCGGTGGATGATGCACTTCTCCTTGCATGCTGTGTTTTTGTAATTATAGAATTTATAAAACGTTCATCGAGTCCAACATAAAAGGCTTAAAGTCACTTCTCTTAGGTTGATACAAAATTAAATTGTCGGTTATAAGATCGGAAACGGATTTATATAAAGGACCAAGATATGTGCAGTCATATAAAAAGTGGTCACTGGACTCACTCTCCGTACGGCAAAAAGTACATTTACTATTATCTTGCGTAAAAAATTTGTCTCGCACTTCGAGTGTACCAGAGTGAGAACACGGTATTTAAACCACTTTTCTGATGACGACAACATCACTTTTTATCACACCTATAGCTTTAGCCACTGGAATATTTATACAACGTCTTCTTAAATAATTAATGAAAGGTTGCATTGTAGGCTTCAAACAAATTTTCCGCAGCTGGGAGGAAGAGGTTTTCAGCCAGACGCAATCTGAATGGTACTGCAGGTCTGTCTATGTACAGACTCGTGCAAGCCAAAAATAGACTGGAATGCTTGAAAGCCATTTTATTTAGAAGCAAGAGGGAATCTGCCATTTCTGCAGCAAAGTCAAGTCCGACTGTATTTAATTCTTTTAAATTTATGGAGCCTTTTGTAGGAAGCTCCCATCTAAGGCTCTTTTAATACGATTGAATTGTGCTGGTGGCTCCTTTTATGATCTTCTCTAATCGTCCAGAATTCTCGATAATCTTTGCAACACCTCTCTCAGTCCTCCAAAAATTTGAGAGAGAAAATGACTCGGTGGTTCCTTCTCTGTCAACATATTTCGAACCCAGTATGTATTTAAAGATTTCCATAAATTTTATAAATCTACAACAGAGAGACCAACGCATCGAAGAGGATTGTGTGAAGTCTTTTCATCGATATGTTTTTCTTTTATCTAAATTGAGGAATGTCAATGCATATACTTAATCATGCGGGACGTTTCTTCATCGTAAGGTGTAATTCTTAAAAGATGAATTACTTTGAGACGATATAATTGTTCCAAACTTGTATTTTCTCTCATACATTAGCCTGAGTCTAGACTAGAAGCCACATACATTCGAAACTTTACCCTTTATGTCTTGAAGATTCATTGCCGTAGAATTGTTTCCAATCCAAGATCCTAAAATATTCATATCTCCAGAAATTTAAAAACTGGCCATCCTTTTTCAATTAAGCCACATATCCACTTATTATTTCAGTTTTGTCGGCGTTTACACAAAGACCAGATGAGATGGAGAACACTTTAAGAATCTTAGGGTTGCTTAAAAGATTTCAATGTTTGCAATGGATTTCCAGTAGAGATCATCGTCATATCATCTGCATAACAGAGAAATTTTGTATGAAGAGGTATGGCTGAACAATGTTTTTATCCAATTGAATCCTCTCGATCAAACAATCTAGACAGAGTATAAAAGTATAGAAGAACACGGATCTCCTTGTCTAACACCTCTTCTATTGTTAAAACTAGCGCTTGCGGTTCCATACTGAACAATTGTTCTGGATTTGAAATTGTAGCACCGACCATTCTAATGATGAATCGCCAAAACCTTTTTATATAATGTTGGAATGATAAATTTATGTGATAAAGTATCAAAGGCTTTAGAGAAGTCCACTGTCATAAGTAATACATCTTACTTTGATTCTAAAAACGTCTGTAAGGTGAAAGGTATACTATCCATTAACTTATCTTTAATAAAACCATATTGACCAGGATGTAAAATTGATTTCAAACTGATTTTTATCTATTGGCTAAAACATACGTAAAATTTTTAAAAATTGAATTTTGCATAGTTAAAGGTCTTAAGTTTTTTAAAAGTCTAGAATCTTTATTTGATTTAGGAATGAGAACTATTCTTCCCGTTGATGCAAAATCGGGGAAATACCCAACGGCAAGAACTTTTCGTAAGAACGTAAAAGAATAGGAGCTAAAATCGTCGAGTATTTCTTGAAAAGCTCGAAAGTAAAGCCCCATGGTCCAGGAGATTTATTCATTTTTGTGTTTTTATCAATGGCAATAATATATAAAAGTATAATTACAATAATTAAAATGATTTAAATGTGTCAAAAGTGATATTGAAATTAAATAACAACTGGGATTGGAAAGAAAAATTATTCATATGGGAGTAATCGGCGTCTCTTACGTCACAGTAATAGTTGCATACACCAGTAGAGTATGCTTGAAACCATAGCAAATATTCAAGGATGCAGTCATGGCTAATAACATTATAAACCATAAGAATCCCTGACTTTCATTTTATCTAAACCTATTCTTTGAACCGCCGTGCACTTACTTAGACCTTCATCAATAAGACTCTCGAGCTCCAGGATGCTCTCTGGCTCAGAAGACTGAAGTGGGAGCAAAACCTTGGAGCCCGTAAACTTGACGTCCCCATCTTCTTTCAGCCCGAAGAGCACGAGTCCAAAGAGATCCATTGCGGATTTCTAAAAGTCATAAAGAAATGGTTATATATATATATATTTATTATTAAATGGAGTTCATTTGATTATATGTACAAGTGAATTGCAGAAGGAAAAAAAAAATATTAAAATATTTATAAACGATTTTGCAAGTTTTTTATTAGATATTTATTTACATTTTTATACATAAATATTTATAATATTAACTTATTTTTATACAGACGTTTTTATACTACGAATTTATTATATCATTTACGAATAAGCTTCGGTTAAATAATCCTTTATATATGTTTTGAGTGGTTTGTACAATAACTTTCTTTTGGCGCTTGCGATAGCACTAATTAATTTTTTTTTCATTTTTGATGCAAAAATGATTGCTAGTTCCAATAATGATATTTTTATATAAACTTAGGGAATAACGATAAATAGCTAAACCTCAGCCATAAATATAGTTTATCTCATTTTGTCACACGTGAAAATCACTACCAAATACTATAATAACAATATTTTTACCATAGTAACGTTTTGACATGTTTTTATCTAAATATTTTTTTCTCCCTATTTTCTTAGTTGTTTTACAAATACGTATCTGGACTTCAACACTACATCGTTTTAGGTTCATGTAGCCTAGATTATGATAGGTTTCTAAGTAAGGAAGGTAGTCATATGGAACTATATAGTGTATACATAATAATAGGTAATGAGATAGGGAATAACCCAAAATGCTGAGGTTTAAACTAATAATCATTGGATCTGATTGAGTCAAACGATCAGGAATAAAAGAATTGGGTTTTTTTTGCTCAGAAAGAATTTGACTTTATTCAATATTGATATGTATTTAGACCTAAAAAATCCTTCAAAAGACTGGGCTTTAATTAAAAGCCGTTCAATTTATTTTGCGTTGAAGATATAAGAGTTCTCTTTTTTCTTTGATAAAAGGTAATATAATTATTTTCTTATAATATTTTGACATTTGACAATTTTTAATCTTTAATATATTTCCTCCATTCCCATTTTTTCTTACCCATATAAGATTTTTAAGCGTGGAATGCGCGCATTTGAGGCCAGAGATGCACCCTCAGACGTTGAAATATCTATTAAGAATATGAGGAGGTCCTTCCCTTGGTTCTCCAGAGCAGAGTTCCCATTGAGAACGTCCTCCAAATCATCTTCCGCGTCCCAGCGATCCATATCCTTGCTTTTATTGTGTGACTGAGTTTTTTTAAAAGTAACACAGCAACAGATGTGACGTCATATGAGGGTTGCGGAAGGTGTACTAAATAAAACTAATCAAAATGAATATAAGGATTTGAGCAAATCACAGTATTAATCCAATGACGTCATGGAAAAAAAATAAGTGAATATAGTAATTATATATATATATATATAGTTAGTTACTGTAGTCATATATAGTAGAAGGAATTTATATGTATATATTTACAAAATATTATATGTATTAATAAAATATGATCAAGTGTATTATTAAATTTCTTAAAATGACGTCACTGATCATTTGTCTCTCCCTTTTTACTCTCTTGTTATTAGTATATGAAGATTGCATGGCTTCAAGCAAATAGGAGGCTTTTATTTGCAGAAATTCGCATGGATTGGCTTAAGACTGGTTTAAAACTATTAAGATCTTTCTAGCATTTATAGAAGAGGCTCCGAAATATGCTGTTTTCCCGTTTAGTGGAAATTAAACTCAATATTGGAAACTTAAAAACCCGGTTCCCAATGTGGACACTCCGAATTATTTTCCATTCATTTTTTTCAGGCCCATTACTTAAAATATATATTTTCCATTGCATTTTTTGTAAGAATATCATAAGTGAATTAATATTAATTTGGTGAAGAATGTAAATATGTCTCTTCTAGATTAGATGATTAAAATAATTATGGAATATTTTTTAAATGTTGTTTATGAAATTTTAAAAATTCGTTTCTAAAAAAAAAACCACTTCCAGAAGAAGAACGAACGAAAATATTAAGTTCCGGCCCGGTGATTTTTAGACACCGGGCCGGGACACTCAAAAAACAGCCGGGCCGGGTACCCGGTCGTTTCTGGTACATATTTGAATCAATTACATTTTCTTAGTAAGATTTTTTCACTTCCAATCCATAATCTCTTAACTAAGGGTCTTGAGTGACTCAAAACTATGTTTTATTTGTACTTGAGTAGAATCTTAGAGCAATAGGAATCGGAGTCGAATCTTTGATCATAAGTGGAATCGATCCTATTCCATCCCCTATAATGAGAGCTTGTTGGTTCCGAAATGGAGATATTTAGTATCTCTAAATAAACGGTTCGGGTCCACGACTTGAGGAATGGTTCGGAAAACGAAAAAGCTCAGTTTGCTGTCCAACTTTGTATATAATAAACATAAATTCAAATAATGAACAAGTAAAATACAGACAAGGAAGAAATGACCCAAATAGAAAAAGGAAAAAGATGACTATGGATGAGAAGAAATGGCCCAACCTACATGGGTTGCAAGTATTTCGAGTGAAATACAACTATTATGGTACAAATATTATTTCTCATATAAATTGAGCAAATAATGACAAAAAAAAATGTATTTTTTCATTTCTTCATAGAACATATTTCCTCGGCCATTTACTTCTAATCTACATAATAATTCACCAATCTCTGTCCGTCCTGTATGTCCGCACGCTATCTCCTCCCACATTTATGGCCGAATCTGAACTTTGAAGGTACCTATGGAATCCTTGGGTCAAGACGGACCAAATAAACTATTTGCAAAGTGATGGGACCAGAAATGAAAAAAAAAATCAGACCTTGTCTGATTTTTACTACCTACTTTTCAAGGTAAAGAGTGGAAAAAAGAAAAGAAAAGGAGGAGGAGGAGTTAGAGAAATAGAAAAAAGATCTCATGTGACTTAAAAAATATTCTTTGTCCAAAGTAGTCAAACTTTTTTATGAGGAATGTTTGTACAAAACAGAAAATTCTTTTCTCTCTCTCTCTTAATTCTTTAAGGTCTGTTTCCTCACAAACTAGCTCCAAAACCTAACCATACCCGAAGGGCGAACATATGGGCGCCGTAGGCGCTCAAATATGCGAGTAGCCTTTATTGACGACCGACCACCTTTGGACAAGTGGATGAATAGATTTGACTACGAATGCAGAGGAAATGCAATAACCCATTACTTCTAATTATTATCAATCAAAACTTAAGGAGACCCAAGTAACTTAACAAAATATATATTTATATATATGAATATATTTGAATACATAGATAAATTTAATGCAAAAACAAAAAAATAAATAAATTTTCATACGGGAACCGTTGAAGAAGACTTATAATAATAAATTAATATATATTGAAATACAGCAATAGGTCGTGCCCAAACGACTTATCGCGGAGTGCTTTGACAGAGAGGAGCCAAAAGCTTTCTTCTAAATAAGGTCTGAAAGGCAAAATAGGTATATATATATAAATAATAATCTTTTAATGTGAAATGTGGAATTTATTAAGAAAACATATGCAGTTTCCTCTGTTAATAAAATATGACATTAAAAAGTGACTTGGGAATGCAAACCATAGAGATATAAGAACTTATGGATTTTTTAGAGAAATACGTCATTGTGTCAAGAATACAGCTGAACGACAATGTTTCTCTCTATTGGAGGGAAGGGAAATACGTCATTGTGTCCTGAATACAGCTGAACGATGTTTCGCTGCTAATTGGAGGGAATAAGCTCTCTATGTATATCTTCATATCTCTATGATGCAAACTATATTTTCATTAAAACTAATTTTTAACCACTCTCATTAAGAGCCGTATTTTGTTCATAATAATATAAATTAATAGATGAAAATCCCCGTAGCTATAAGTAATTCAAAAGAAAAATCAAATGTTATCGGAAAGGGAAGAGGTTTAAAAAGTATTGTTCCTCCTTATTTTAGAACGTTCATAGAGTTAATAATAAAAAATATATTTCATAATAAAATCAAGGTAATTTTCTTGTTTTCATCCTAGACTTTAACATGCTTTCATTGTTGCAAGTTTATTGGTAGAC
>CP045907.1:12461253-12477138 GCA_013387185.1 Caligus rogercresseyi
TTGTTATTTTATATTGTATTTGGTAGCTTGAGCTTAAGTTTTTGAGGATTTTGATCTGTATAATAAAAGTACATACAACGTGAGGTCATTATAATAGTGTCATTCATGTATTATCAACTATTTACGTCAAAGTGAAGGCTTTCTTTGCCTATGGCTGAATCCAAGAATGATTGTGAAAAAAATCTCAAAGTGATAAATAATAGTTTTATTGACGTGGACTTTTACACAAAGCCGTTTTAGACATTACCGCCTCTGTTTATAGCATTACATAATGCAGGCTTGTGAACGGAACGCAAAATTGAACGGCGTTCAGCTGAACGCATGTTCAATGAACGGAACGCAACTTTTTTTTAAACGCTAACGCAAAAAAAAGAGTTTTGCGTTCAGCGTTCACTCTTTCAAACATTTCTTGTACTTTTTTCGGAAAAACGTCATCACTTTTTTGGAAATTCTTTTCTAAAAAAAAACGTCATCACTATGCAGTACTTTTTTGGGAAATTCTTAAAAAAAAAAAACGTCATCACTACGCAGTACATTTTTTGGAAATTCTTTTCTAAAAAAAACGTCATCACTTCGCAGTACTTTTTTTGGAAGTTCTTTTTTAAATATTTGAACGCTAACGGAACGCTGAACGCAAAAACATTGAACGGAACGCTGAATAATTTTTTTTTGAACGCTGAACGGAACATTGAACGCAAAAAAGCTGAACGCTCACAAGCCTGCATAAATGTCATCTCGGAGTTGTCAAGTTATGCATTTAAGAAAACTAAGGTCATTTTTAAGCAGCAATTTAAGAAGGAACTCCCTTCCAATGCCGCCATTTTTTTTTGGAGAGGTACAAAAACTATGACGTCCATCAGCTTTTTCTACAAAATAAGCTATCAATGTTTAATGTTTAGTATAGGGAACGGATAAATCAGGTATACAAGTAGCTTAAGGTCTAAAAAGATGACTTTTTTGTCCATTTTAATCTTTATTTTGTGGAATAATCATTAAGATTGCTCTATATCAAGGATTTTTTAAAGAGCGATGAATCTCCCCTGATGACGCAGATGACAACGTGTAGGTATGTGCGGCTACCTATCCCTTTTCTTTTTTTTTTCTTTCCTTCTGAAGGCAAGGCAAGCCAATCATATAGGAGGAGGAAGGAAGAGAGAGAAAGGAAGAGCGGATCAAGTTTACAGTCTTTCTCTTTTTCTACTTCTTTCCTGTACAAGGAAGCCATCCCACGTTGTGACTTCGTGTGTTCCCAATCGCCGTATTCCTCGTCGAAATGGGGTCCCGAGTGTTCCTACGACCCGAAAATGCCATTGCTAAGGCGGACGAATTCGTTCGAGTCGGTGAGTTATTGGACTTTGGCTCTAATTGAACCCCTACGGGCAAAAAGCCGAACTCCGGCTGTTGTGGTTTGAATGATGAATCCATGAGGTTTTTCGTCAAAATATGTTTGAACAATTAATTGCATAGAAACTTTGCATGAACTTGGACCAATGTGAGTCCTTGGAGGGACTTTCAACTCCATTGAAGGTCATGAACAGGAAATGGATTCGCACTAATACATTACCCATGACTCAATATCAGTCAGCCTTCAGTTGCATGGCTTAGAAACAATCATTCGGATTTGGGGGGTTGAGATTGTTGAGCAAAAGTTGAGCTGCATTCCTCATCGATATGCGATGATTCATTTAGGAATAGACATTAGCGAAGGTCAACATGATCTTGGGCGGGGTATTGAAAGAATAATAAGTCCAATTGAGATTCAGATGCTTGAAATAAAGTCTTCATACTTGATTAATTATTTAAACATGTCAATTAATACTGAAGCCCAATCCATTCACATCCATTCATCCATAATATATAATGTCTAGAGCTAAATTGTTCATAAAATGAATACTAGTTCTTCTTTCTATTGAAAACATATTGGGACTGTGACATCCCAATATATAAAGTAAATATAACTTTAAAGTTGAGTTTAACGGGGAAAAATACTCTTTAGGAAGTATCTTTCTCATCGATCCTCAAAAAGTAAATATAAATAATATAGCAAAAGACCTGATTTTTGAAATAGAATCTGCTCCTAGGTCAAAAAAGATCGAATCAATGCCTTGTCATATACAAGCAAATAATGCTATTCTATCGAACCGAATAGACAAAAAGTTAAAGAGCGTCTTAGCTCAGTGGTGGCCTCTTCGACTCTCAACGTCGAAGGCCTCCCCAGAGGGGAAGATTAGTATTGATCTATCTCATAGAGAATATCCTATGTTCCATTGAAACATTTTATTCACATCTATATACGGATGATGCTATAATTCCATCGAAAATAATACTTCTTGACAAATCACTAGTCTGATGTTATCTTATCTAATATATTATGATATTTGAATGAATATTTTTTGTCCTGAATATTGGAAAAAGTATAATTTCTTCGAAGATGAATCAATTAAATATGAGTGCTTATACTTATTGCAAGTATATTGGATTTACCTTAGATACGTAATCGGGGATATCCTGCTTACCAAATACAAAAATAAGTGTTTGGAGATTGAAACTGGTGTTGATCAAGCCGAGAGAATCGAAACATATGTAGTTCATAAATTTCACATAATTTAAATAAGTCGAGTTGTCTTGGGTGTCACTCGTTACCAGCGGCCATTCAAATGTTCCCGCTGAAGAAAAAGTTAGTACCTTCGGTGATTAGGAGCCACCACTTACTTTTTTAGGGGGTTCCTTTGAGTGCATATCTATTGTATATTCGCTTGAAATTAGAAAAGGAAAATAAATCTATATGTGAACAATTTTAACAAATTTATGGAATGCTCTTCAATATTGTCTTAATTATCTGAAAAATTCAATACTACATTGTTTTCCTTTATGACAACTACATACATTTCTATGCCGTCTTTTATTAACAGTATGCAAGAGACTAAATCCAACATATCTGTTGTCTTGTCGTCTTAAACGGAGGTTGAAATGTTATTTGGTGTGTGTGAGAGGGAGCTATTAATAAATACTAATATTTATTCCTTTATTCCCGTAGGCAAGCCGACTCGAGCCCTGGAGACCCTCTACGAGGTTATCCGTTCTCGCAAGCGTAGCAGTCATTCCTTCTCCGAAAGCATCCTGGAGAAGATCATGTACAACTACTTGGAGCTCTGCATCGATCTCCGTAAGGTCTACATCGCCAAGGAAGGTCTCTTCCATTACCGTAACATGACTCAGACCACGAACGTGGCCTCCCTGGCCTCTGTTATTCAGTTCTACCTGAGTACCACGGAGAAGCGAACCGAGTCCGCACAAATCGAGTCCAAGGAGTTGGGGGGAGACGTGGATGACTTGGACAATCTCAACACGCGGAGATCATTATGCTCCGTGCCGTGAGTGGAGAGGATGCTCAAGACCGCTCGGATCGAACCGTGCTCCTTCCCTGGGTCAAGTTCCTTTGGGAGTCTTATCTTCAGTGCCTGGAGCTCCTCCGGACCAATTCCCGCGTGGAGCGTCTCTACCACGATGTCGCCCAACAGGCTCTCCGCTTCTGCCTCAAGTACCAGAGACGTACAGAATTCCGTCTCCTCTGCGAGAAGATCCGCACTCATCTGGGGATGGCCATGAAGTGGACTCAAGCCACATGAGCCTGGACTTGACCAGCGTTGAGACACAGCAGCTCAATTTGGACACCCGCCTGGTCCAACTGGACTTTGCTATCCAACTGGAGCTTTGGCACGAGGCCTACAAGGCAGTCGAAGACATTCACGGCCTCATGACCTTCTCGAAAAAGACCTTCCAACCCAAAACCATGTCCAACTACTATCAAAAGCTAGCCCTCGTATTTTGGAAGTCTGGCTATCATCTCTTCCATGCCACGGCCATTCTAAAGCACTTCCAGCTCAGTCGGGACATGAAGAAAAATCTCTCTCCTGAGGAGCTGGGGAAAATGGCCTCACGCGTCCTCATCGCTGTTCTGGCCACTCCGCTCTCTGATACACGGCCCGAGTTTGACCAGTTCATTGAGATGGAGTACTCTCCCCAGGACAAGGTCGTCCGACTCTCCCTCCTCCTGGGACTGAGCCAACCCCCGACCCGCTCCTCCCTCATCAAGGACATCCTCCGCTCCGGGATTCTTCAAGCCGCCCTTCCCGAGATGCAAGACCTCTATCAGCACCTGGAGGTGGACTTTGAGCCCATGAAGCTATGTGACCGCATTCAGAGCTTCGCTGACACCGTGTGCAGCTCGGATGAGCTCTCCTTCTTGGAGCAGTACTTGCATACACTGAAGGACATCACACTTGTGCGCCTCCTCA
Source organism: Caligus rogercresseyi (assembly GCA_013387185.1). Lineage (NCBI taxonomy): Eukaryota > Metazoa > Arthropoda > Copepoda > Siphonostomatoida > Caligidae > Caligus > Caligus rogercresseyi. Next base: position 12,465,552 of record CP045907.1, read on the forward strand.
AGCAGGTCTCTCAGATCTATTCATCCATTTGCTTCAATCGCCTACTGGAGCTCGCTCCCTTCAGCTCCCCCTTCGCCCTGGAGCGAATCATCGTAGAGTGCGCCCGCTTCAATGACCTCCAGGTCCGCATCGATCATCGGAGCCGAACTCTACACTTTGGTTCTGAGCTCTCTGAGGTATCTGGTGGAAAGGAAGAGGACGGCCCTCATCTTCAGGACATGCCCTCGGAGCAGATCCGCAATCAGCTCATGGTGATGACGAGTGTTCTCGAGCGGAGTGTTCACGTCATTGCTCCTGACAAGATGAAGGTGGAGAACAATGCTCTAAGGAGCAAGATCATCGAGGCCTACCAGCACTCCAAGGTCCGTGACCACGAGCGAATCCTCTTGCGTCAGAAGGCCATTGAGAACCGTAAGGAATACCTTGAGAAGAAGGCCTACGAGCTCGCCGTGGAGGAGGAGAACAAGAAGGAGGCCGCGCTTCGTGAGGCCCAACTCCTGGAGGAGAAGCGCCTGGAGGCCGAGAAAGAGGAACGGGAGAAGCGGAAGATGGAGGAGGAGATCAAACAGATCCAGCAGCGGCACATGCGGGATCGCATGAGCCAAATTGCACAAACGGAGATCGGGAAAAAGGTCCTGGATAAGCTGGATGAAAATGAAATTGAAAATCTGGACGCGGATCAAATCATGGCCAAGCAGGTCTCGGAGTTGGAGAAGGAGCGGAAGGAGCTGATTGCTCGGCTTAAGACTCAAGAGAGGAAATGGATCACTTGGAACGGGCCAAGAGACAAGAAGAGATCCCTCTTCTTCAAGAGCAGTTCGAAAAGGATCTTGAAGATGACAAGGTATGTAACCAGAAAATTAGAGCGGCTCTCAAGTTTTTGTTTATTATCCTTAATTTTATTGAACATTGAAGCTAAAATCAAGCTTGTAAGGAAATAAATCGAAAATTTGTGATCCGATATTCACTGCTATATTAAAATATAATGATGAAAGCCGTACGCAAATCAAATTGCAATCAGAGCAAATTGAGAAATATAAAAGATGTATTATTGTCCGCTTAAGTATATTAAAAAATATCTGTTAAGTGGATTCAATGTTTTCGACCATATAAAATTGCCAAAGTTCGATTATTTCATTATGAATTGAGATGCAGTCTATTATATATCATATAATGATAATCGCTTCATGAAGTTTTTTCGTGCGAGTTATAATAATTGGATCGCATTTTTTTCTCGATATAACATTGTGACCTTTTGGGACTTATGATATAATATTGTGTATTGATCACTGATAAAAAAGAGTGGCATGTCTAATTCAGAATGGTTAAAAAAAGTAATAATGAAAACTGAACCTTCGAATATATTTTCCAAGTCTTTTTTAATGAAAATACACTTAGATTTTAAAGTGCAAACTCAGCGGTTTTATTCTGTTCGTAATGGTTTGGTTTTTAATTATTGTTCCTTTGTATTTAATGATCTACTCAATTTATTACCTTCTATTCTCATTTTTTTAAATAACATAATTTGACAAACATTTTTTGTTTATTAAAACTATGCAAATAAGCTCATTACATCCCAAGTTTTTCCTCACTAATCATATTGTATTATTAGTAAAAATGAAATATACCTTTCCATAGCGTTATTTGATGTCATAAGTACATCCAATAGAGGATTATTTTATAAGATTCAACGGTGCGTTATTTCTCAAGAAACCCCTAGTTTCTTCTATAGATATGAATTTTCCCATAGAGAACATTGAGCGCCCAAGTCAGAATATTTGTTTGTTCTTCGTTATTGAGGGAATGCAGCGACAGAAACAAATGAAAGAGAGAATCATGATATATGGATAATATTGTGACGTCAAGTCCATTTTTTTTATTAAAAAATATGGAAGCTTTTTGTTTTTTCTGTCGCTGTCTTTTCCCCCAACAGCGGAGAGAGGACCCGAATTTCAGGCCTACCAGTCGTGACTTCTGCAAGCTTTCTATGAATACTACGATTCTATAGGAGTGCTGTTTTTTAATGGAACTTTTTGATACTAATGCATCTGTTGTTATTTTTCCCTAGGTCTTCTGGAACGAAAAGGAGGCTGACCGCATCCATGAGGCGAAAGAGGACCGTAAGGTATCCCTGGAGCACAAGGGTCGCCTCTCCCGTATGAAGGAGGACAAGGACGTCTACCTGGGCAACCTCCTGAAGGAACGCCGCTCTATCTTCGAAAAGAAGTGCGAAGAATTCAACAAGTTCCTTGAGGGCGAGCGTTTGAAGCGCCTTGCAGCCCGTAAGAAGATCCGTGAGGCCGAGCGTCGTGAGAGCTGGATCAAGGAGAAGGAAGCCGAGGCGCAGCGGCGTCGAGACGCGGAGATGGAGGAAGAGCGGCGTCTGGAGACGGAGCGGCTTCTCAAGGAAGAGGAGGCCTGGCACGAGAAGAAGAAGGAGTTGGACGCAATCGAGGCCAAGAAGCAAGAGAGGGAAAAACAGATCGAGGAGAAAATGATGGCGGCAGAAGAGAAGCTCCGCGCAGAGAGGGCTGAGCAGCAACAAAAGATGACCCAACGCCCACGAGAGGACCCAAGCGCTGACGATTCCTCCAATTGGAGGTCCGAAAAGAGAGGTGACGATCGAAAGAAAGATATGAGTAGGACAGACTTGGAAGGACGTGATGATCAGAACAAAAGAAGAGATTTTGGCGGTCGACGTGACTTCGGCGATGGCCCTCGAAGAGACTTAGGCGATCGTGATGGGGCCGAAGAGATTTAGGCGATGGCGGTCGACGTGACTTTGGTGATCGTGATGGTGGCCGAAGAGATTTTGGTGACCGAGATGGTGTCGAAGAGACTTCGGCGATCGTGATGGTGCCCGAAGAGATTTTGGTGGACGCGATGGTGGTCGACGTGACTTCGGCGATGGCCCCCGAAGAGACTTAGGCGATCGTGAGGGTGGCCGAAGAGATTTTGGCGATGGCGGTCGAAGGGACTTAGGCGACCGTGATGGTGGTCGAAAGGACTTGGCGACCGTGATGGTGGTCGACGTGACTTTAGCGGCCGAGATGGCGGTCGACGTGACTTTGGCGATCGTGATGGTGGTCGAAGGGACTTTGGCGACCGAGATGGCGGTCGACGTGACTTTGGCGGTCGTGATGGCGGTCGAAGGGACTTTGGTGACCGAGATGGCGGTCGTAGGGACTTTGGCGATCGTGATGGCGGTCGTAGGGACTTTGGCGGTCGAAGAGATGACCGTCGGGGTCCGCCTCAGGGTGAAAAAAGTGACATGAATGATTCTTGGCGATCGGCGAATCCTCGAAAGCCTGCTCCACAGAGTGATGATCGTAAGAAGAAGGATGACACTTCCGATGGGGAGTGGAAGGTTGTGCGGAACTAAACCTTGTTTTTTGTACCCGCTGAATTGTATTATGAATACGATGTTTTAACTAGCTAATAAAGTGTGTTATGCTATTATTTTTTGTGTTAATTCTGGGAAATATGGAAAACATAACTGCCTCCAACTCGTTTGAACGCATTACTTCAAAGGTTACAATTTGGCACTCGTTTAGAATCATGGATAGGGATATTTGATAAGGTTTCGTCCAGAAACGTTGCGATGAATAGAATTAGCTTTATTTGATGCGTCAAGTATACCAATTCAAAGGTTTCAAGTTTAAACACACATGAGGATAGCACGATACATAAAATAAGAGGATAGCTGGAGTTCCTTAAAATCAACATTATCCGCTATATGAGATAATTATGATGAGGTTTTTTTTTCTTCAAGCAAACTGTTGATAAACATCCAAGAAGTCTTGTAAGAGTCCGAAAAAAGTAAGGCAACTTGTTCACTTCTCTCAGAATATCCGCAGAACTTAGGATCAGCTTTCTTTTGGCTGGTGCCAATAAACCCGTGAGAGCTTAGATTTTTTTTCAACTTTTTATACAAATGTATAAATTAGTTATAAAATAATTCACAAAGGTTTTTAGAAAGATAAACGCTTGTGGAAATTGCAAGAATATTGTTTTTATATCACTCAAATGAATATTACCTTGAACCAGGCTTGTGAGCGTTCAGCTTTTTTTTTTTCAGCGTTCAAAAAATAATAGCGTTCCGTTCAATGTTTTTGCGTTCAGCGTTCCGTTAGCGTTCAGCGTTCAAATATTTGAAAAATAATGTGTAATTTTGAAAAATGGAAGTACTATTTAGAGGTTTTAATAATAAATAGCCCGAACCGACTTTCAAATGAAATAAATTTGTTGACTGGATCTAACCCAGGGGTTCCCAACCTGGGGTCCGCAGAACGTCTATATAAGAGGGTCGCCAGACTGGAGATTTTTCTATAGGGCGGTCGCCAAAGAAAAAAGGTTGGGAACCCCTGATCAAACCCCAACTTGTATATATTTTTTCCTGACCCGTAACAAATAATCATTATATTAATAGTTTCCATATATAAAAGACAAACACGCCAGTCAGCATGAAAGAAACTTAACTATTTTCAATCTTATTAAAAACAACTTCAGATCAAATATATTTGAAAAAGTGTCGCGATGACCAGACTCGCTTATTTTCGAATAACGGAGTCCGAGTTCGATATTAAGAATCTGCAAAATAGTATTTTAAACCTTCGATGTATGAGTAACTGGATCCCTACTTTCTTCCGTAATGGATACATTACATTTTAAATTATAATCATATTTAAGGTGTAATAAATCAAGACAAATACGAGATCAAAGCTATATAATACAAATTAATATTATAAAACAACATTATATGAATGCATCTTATTTTAGAGAGATGTATTTTTTAATCATCTTTGCAATATAAAACACATTTAATATTATATAAACACGATTTACTACATTAAATTGAAGTTAATATCGTCTTCGTCATTAGAAAATAACTTAATCTCAATATCAATTATTAACATTAAATTTATGCAAGGAACAAAACAAAACGCAAAATATTAACTGCAACTGTTGTAAGGGTAATTTTTTGTCTGATCAATGGCGTCAAATTATCTTTTTTTAAAGCAACAACAACAAGTTTCTAGGTCGCTTGGCCTATGGGAATGTGCAAAGAATTGATCTTACATTCCTCAGAGTACTTTGGTTGAGACATTCGCGACCATCATGGCGCCTTAAAAATCTATATATTTGCTATATCCAGGAGAAGCCAAAATAATAAATTATCATCTATAGTCATCAAACATCCATATACAATTGTGACGTGCGAGTATAAAATGTTTACCAAACTATGCTAATTACTAGGAAGCGTACAGGGACTAACCTTGTAAATATATATTTTTGTTTGCTCGTAGACTGTCATTTATTCTCCATGACGAAATGAAAAAAGCTGACGAAATTAATACTGTCCTCGTATCCGATTCCTAAGATTTTAACTCTCGAGCCCTCCTATCCGAGTCCTAATATTTAAGTTATCGAGTCCACGAATCCGAGTCCATCAAAATGAGCAAATCCATGATTCCGAGTCCACAGCCCAGATGAATATCCCGTAGTCAGACTTAATCTCAACTTATTTCAACAATAGTTTCATACCTAAATACTAAATAAGTTGTTTATTTTGTAATAAGAATGAATGAATAAAAAGGTCATTCAATTGTGTGTAAATTTTTGTCACTTGGGGTAAAATTTAAAAAAAGTGCTTTACTATTCTATAGAGAGTTCTTGGGAGAGTAGTTTATAAGTTCTTCTTATAATATTTCATCCCCTTGTTTATATCCCAGAAAAAAATACTTAATCAAAATTACATTGAAATGTTTGGAAAAATTGAACGCTGAACGCAAAACTATTTTTTTTGCGTTCAACGTTCAGCGTTAAAAAAAAAGTTGCGTTCCGTTCAGCGTTCCGTTCATTGAACGTGCGTTCAGCTGAACGCCGTTCAATTTTGCGTTCCGTTCACAAGCCTGCCTTGAACAAATCATTTTTTGGGAATAGTATTATTTATATTTCCCGCTCACTTTTAATTGCTAGCTAAGGTTTTTATCCATCACGTTTCTCAACTATTTTTCTTTTTTGGACATTTTCGGCTCTAATTGGCTAGTTCGGAGATCTTGAAGATATTTTGTAGGAATTTATTATGGTTTTCATGAGGCTATGGGCAAAGTTGGGATTGGGATTCACTCTGTTTAGATAATTTTATTCAATCCGTTTTTTAACCAAGCGTGATGCCTTAATACTAAGTATACTCCTGAATAATAAAACAAATTCGGTATGAATTAACGCTCATGAAATATAGCAGCCGAATTCATTAAATCTTATGCTTCTTGCTACAATTGTGCTTTTTTATGCACTATTTTGCACGCTTTCGTAGACTTAATTAACTGACTATATTAATATTTTATTAGGTTAAGCGTTTTTAGACCAGAAAATATCGATAAACTCTAAGTTCATCAAAGCTTTGATTTTGTTTGTATCCTTCAGAAGAAAAGGGAACTCTTATTTGATCATAAGGCAATGAAACCTTCGTTGCTAAGCATCTTATCATTAAAAGCAAACCAATTAACCCATAATATTATTATTTTTTACAAATTGAAGACCTCAGAGCGATATTGATTGGACTAACAGTTCAAATTAATGCTCATTTAGTTAAATTGTCACCTTATGCAAGCCTAAAAAGGTTTATTCTCTCACATTCACTGAATACCTTCAGCTAATCCAATCTAAAGCGTTAAAGTAAAGTAGCGCATGCAAGGAAAAAGTAAACAAAAAAAATTGGCCAAAATTTTGGTTTTTTTTTTTTAACGTTATATGTCGTTAGTCCATGAAATTACATCACAATCCTTTATAAAACCGGTTTAAAGGGATGAAGTTTGATGATTCGAAATATATCAAATCACTACAACATTGTGCGAGATTCCCAAATAAAATAATATAAGGGCTTTGTTATTATTCTCAAAGAGCTCTTGCATCAAAGCGCCCCTTACGGATTAAAGAAGAACTAAAATTTTGGCCAAAAAGGAAGAGTTTTATGTTATGCATGGCCTACTTTACTTAAACACTTTAATCCAATCGACCATAAAAAGATTCCATCGCTTGAATTAAAATTAGTTATGCTTTTAAATATTGCATAATATTATTTCTTTAGACAGTATTTTTGAAGTGCAATTTATGATTCCATTATACGTGACTGTCCTTGACTTTAAAAAAAATATTTTCATTGTATTTTGAATTTAGTTTTACGCTATATTTTGAAAAATCAATATATATTTTAACCATCAAGAGGTGACCAAAGCGTATAAATAATTTAATAAAATTTGGTAACCATACAAGATGCGATTAGCTGTAAATTACTTTACACCAAGACACGACTTTTCAGTAACTAGGACGTATTCAATAATTGCACTCATATAAATAAGTGGAGAGCTCGAACTACCCATTGATATTTGATGAATCGGTACTACCGAATACAGCTATCGATCGAGTGACTTAAGTCCATCGGTAGATGTAGAATGAGGAGTTGAAATCATATATTTATTACAAAAATTGACCAATCTTGAGATCACAGTACAATATTCAGCTATGTACCAAGTTGCGGCAACAGCTTCCCTGTCATTTTTGGCGGGAAGCAATATTGTACTCTGCGGCTGCCATAGGAAAAATATAACACAACTGAAATATATTGAACTAAAGGCATTTATACACTCAGAGAGTGCAAACCTCCGCCGTCACGGGGTCCTTATGAGCCTTCCGAGGCGGATTTTTCACGACTGGGGCGGCGCAGAGGGCCGGGGAGGGTTCCCCTCGACGGAATTCCGAGAGAAAGACGCTCCCGGTGATGAAAATTGATCTGTGCAAACTTATATTTTTTCTATATGTACTTAATTTGATATAGGGCGGCTATTGTAAATAACGAAAATTGTTTATACCAGGTGTGTCAATTGCTCATTCAAAGGTATTTTTTATCGGTATAATACTTAATTTATCAGGGGTTAAATTTTGTGGGTTGGCTCCATAAAAAGATGAACAAAGTTTCATAATATATTTAAATTTTTACTTAGTTAGTATTACTGAACAAACAAACCAACGCCAGTGCAAACCTCCGCCTTCGGTCCTTAAGTAATACGAACTGATTTTAAACGACTCTGGCGAATAGATATCAATTGAATATAACATTAATTCATGAAATATTTCGTATGTTTTATACCTTGTTTACCTTGCTCTACATATAAGTTTGTAACTAATTGTTACATTCATTTATACAGTTATTTATATATAAAATCTGCATCAGAGAGATCAGCAGCGTTTTATTTATTGTAAAGCTCCATCTCCAAATTTTATATGATATTTTATACTTATTCAGTCGAATTTTTTTTACTTACCATTTATATTTTACTCGAGCATTATCATTAATTTTTATTCAATTTAGTCTTATCAGTTTGTTTTAAGTGCCCTTAAAATATGCTTTATTTTTTAATATTTTGTTGATGATGTTTATGTCTATAAATGCATTATTTCTTAATAATAAAGAGAGCCAACGGTTTGACAAGAATATTTTATATAAAATCAAAACTATCTCTATTATGACGAGTCATAAGAAACTGAATGTATTATAATAATGAATAGGAAAGAAAATAGGACATAAATGACTTAGGTCTTCTTCTTTTTCTTCTGCATCTTCTTGAGGAGTTCCTTGTCCAACTCTGCAAGTCTCTTGTACTTGGCAGACATGCTATGCCCATGGCGACCACCCTGAAAAAAAATATAAAATATTGAATCATCAAATAATAATACAAAATAAATACTGCTTTCATCTCCCTTCAACCTTTTCTCCCTCTGGAAACTCATCCTTCACATAAGAAAGCATCCCAATTCCTAGTATCGTATCAATAATGAATCCATAAAGGGACTTTTGTATGGAACGTTATTGATTGTATACAAAAGCAGAGATTGAATAATGAAAATCTGCATCTCGTCACTTTTGGTTATTGAGGTGTGAACTCAGATAATAATTTCATCCTTTAAAACACAAATTGTATTTTCTCACGACTCTCCATCCATGGCACTTACAAATACGAATCCTTTAGACTCTTGCCATATATAATTTTTATTAAATTCCTTCCGTTCAAGGAAAAAAATGTAGTCAAAAGAAAAAAAACTAATAACGATTAATAGACCTTCTGACAACAAATCGACTAAAAATACAGAAATAATAGCTGCCAATAAGAAAATGTACATTCAAACTTGTGACACTCGAGGGGGCCCATACAAGTTGCCCGTTAGAGATAAGTGGCCGCTATTCAACAGGTGTTAGTATTATTTTTCTTCTGCAGGGAAAATGCGTGTGGCCCATAGAGATATAAACTTATAGAGAGCTTATCCCTCCAATTAGCAGATAAAGATCGTTCAGCTGTATTATTGTCACAATGACGTATTTCCCTTCCCTCCAATAGCAGAGAAACATCGTTCAGCTGTATTCTTGACACAATGACGTATTTCTCGGACGAATCCAATAAGCTCTCTATATCTCTATGGTGTGGCCCCTACAGACACGTGCCGATAACATAGGTTTGAATGTATATATAAAGATTATATAGAGCCCATAAAAGTGTCCGTTGCAGAGAAGTGGCCGCTAGTCAAAGACCGTATATAGTTTCAGGTCTTTTGTGGTCCCTGGCGTCCTTATGAGTTCATTTGGCTCTGTGTGTGGTTTTTTTCCTACAATATAAATTTTAATATGAAAGTCGTCTATGCTGCATGATTAAAATGGACCTTTGTTTTGATCTCTCGTGACGTAAGCAGGTCAACATAGTGATCTCCAGGACACTTGTTGGGTATTAAGGGAATTTGATACAAATTCATTTTGTCATGTTGATCACAGACAAACTAATATACATATATTATTAATCTAAAATAAAATAGCGTGTAAAAAATACAACTTACTTATGAGCAGTCATTCCATCACAGGCTGCAAAGAGCTCTTCGTCCGATAGGATCCTTAAAGGATCCGCTTTCACCTTTTTCTTCTCTGAAGAATCCTTTGATGTCTCTGGCTTAAGAACACCCTCATCCAGTGTAGCAGTCTGTCAAAAATAAAACAATATATATTCGAAAAGATAATATATATATATATATTTCAAAGTGAAAGGACCTTGACAAACCCCGCGTAGAGTTGAGCTTTCCTTCTTTTTTTCTCCTTTTTCCCTTTTTCCTTTTTTTCTTTACTTCCACGGATTCCGTCCTGAAATCATACAATTAGTATAAATCAATTATTATATATTATATATATAGGGGAGTACAAGCTAATCCGGACTAAACTTTGATCGGTTCTGTCGTCTTCGTTTTTTGAGATATTGAACGATATATGTACGTTACTGCGCTTGCATCTTATCTATGGCCAAAAAAACAGATTGAAAATCAGTCAAATTAGCCATGGAAGAGGAGAAAAGGCAGCGATGTTCGCTTCCTTCCGTGCCGGGAGGAGTCCAAAGGAGGTGATAGAGTTCTTCAACTACCCCAGGTCGACGTCTACGACCAGTGGAAGGCTTAAAACTCTTTAAAAAAGAGTGATGATCATCGCAAAAAGCGTTCTCATCCCTGGGGGCCACCAGGACCGACGAGTTTGTCGCCGATGTGAAGAGGAAGGTCAACGAGGACGGCAACAAGTCCTACGCCAAGTTGGCCGCCGAGATGGGTTGCTCCAAGCAGACCATCGCCAACAACATCAACAAGGACCTGGGCTACAGTTGTACAAGAGGCACAGGATGATCTTGACGGAGGGGACCAGGAAGTCCAGGCATGGCTGTTGGAGAACCTCCCCTACCACTGAGCCCGGACTTGTGGCCCCCACAGCTCCCCTGACTGCAACCCCTCGACTATTTCTTCTGGAGGCATGGTCGAGAACAAGACCAACAAGCACGCTCACAACACTCTCGACTCCCTCAGGGCCGCCATCGTGAGGAGTTCGCCCAATGAAGAAGGACGTCGTCGCCAAGGCCTGCGGCCGCTTCAGGCACAGCCTCGAGATGGTCGTCGCCGCTGATGGGGGCTATATTAAAAAATAAATATCTATATATGTGTGCCTTTCATTTAACAAAAAGTGATAAATAAATAAATTATCAACATTTCAAATTTGTTTTAATTAGTCCAGATTATACGTATACGTATTATGATTAATGGATAAGGATAATATCATTTAGTATTTGCCCATATACTACCTCTCCTGGCTTCACTTCTAGCTCTCTCGCAGCTTCATCGTATGCCCGTGCCCACCAATGGTCCGTAAACTCCTTTCCCGGATCATGTCCCACGCCAGTGGTATCAAATTTCAAGGACGGACGAACAGGCTCCGATCTGCCTTGACGTTCTTCCCTAATCCTGAACCTAGAAAAACACACATTATCTAGTTTAAAAACAACTCCTATAATAAAGCTAACCTTCAAAACACTTGTAATCCTGTGAGACATTAAAATTAAATGGATTTTTGTTAAAAGGTTAAGTTCAAGGTTTAATGAAAACACGTACTTCCCTGTTGTCAAGAGACTTTTCGCTTGACGCAAGCGGGACGAATAAAATTTGCAATGTGTTGTCCTCCCGCTTATAAAATCTATTGCTGCAATATATTTTGGTACGTTACAAATAA
>CP045907.1:12477238-12488159 GCA_013387185.1 Caligus rogercresseyi
CCCCCCTCTCGCCTCCCTAAAAAGCCCTTGTTCTGTAAGAATCACATACTATACATATAGAAAAGGTTTTTTATAAAATCGTCAATAATATTTATTTTTTATGTCCGATAGTCATATCATGATCTATTTATCGTCAATAACAAATATATAGTTAAGAACAGTTTCCTTGAGTATGAGGAGTTCTTCTAATTAATTAATGTGGAATGGAGGAGTCCATCCGAAGGATCGCCAATGACGTCATGAAGGTAGGCCCATGAAGAAGAAGACAATATATTTTTAAGAATGAATTTATTCTCTGAATTACTCATGTTCACTCCTCACCGCTGCCGGACGTGAAGAAGTGCTTTACTTTGTAGTGCCAACTGCTTTTTTATTATTTTTCTCTCCTTTTTCCTTTAACCAATCCCGTTGCAAAACGCACCATCTTGTCTCAATCTCTACATATATCTATCCTTGTCTCTTTCTTCTCTTGTAGCCTGCTTTACCAAATCCTTTCAACAATAAAGATGCAGTGCTCAAAGTAAAGGCCTTCCACATACCATGGTATCCCCAATGGAATTGTAAGAATGCACTTATTTGACAATTTTATATATTTTTATTTATATCTGTTTTAATGTGTGACTTCCCAAGCAGATCCTGTTACGCATGATAGAGTTGACTGATAAATTGTTGATCCTGAGGACCAATCTAATAAGTTGTCATAGTGAAACCCTTAGATGTCATGATATGAGGTTTTCTCGGAACTTGATGTTCCAAGAGAGATAGAATTGCTATAACGATGATATATAGAACCCGATTTTGAACACAATTGATGTAATATTGAATACTTAAATCCCATCTTCCATCGGAAATATATATATATATATCAGGAACGACCTGGACACTTTTTTCGCTGGGACCCGGGCCGGGACTTAAATTTTTCAAGCCGGGCCGGGACTTCAGTATATTTTCGTTCCTTCGTCATTCTAAAGTGACGACGTTTTTAGAAAAGAAATTCCTAAAAAAAGTGACCGGGACGTTAAAAAACAGCCGGGACCGGTCGTTTCCTGATATGTATATATATATCTGTTGATAATTAGAACTCAAGGGCCCCGTGGCGTTGGTTTAAAACTGCCTGGGCTGTGGCTCGTGAAATCCCAGGGCTCATGTACTATAATATAGCTGGATACACAAGTAACTCAATAAAAGAAAAATGATCGACTAGCAAGTAATGGGAACCATCTTAGGTCGATTATATGATGAAATATACTATATTATCCGAGTTGATGAAACAGAGAAGAGAATTTAAAAAAATATTATTATTCTTGAGGATTCTAATAACAAGTCTATAGAAATATAAAATGGATAAATAACTAAAATGGCGAAATGTTAGAAGGCTACTTTTTTATTTAAACATACCATAAGGTGACGAGTTCACTAGATATTTATTGGAGGATTTCTCTTATTTATTCCAAGACTAATTGTTTGCTCCATAGGGGGCGGCACCTCTTTTAATCGCTTGACCTCATCAATGAGCTCTTAAGTCCCCAGTTTTCCTTCTCTGTTGAGTATCAAATTATTATTTTATAGGTCGGTTGTTTGGTCTTTATAGTAACTGTGATCTTCAAAAGCCGATGTTCCTCACAATGTCACGTGTTCTCTAGACACGATCTCCTTCTGTAACAACTATAGAGTAAAACCTGTCTAAAGCGGGCACTCAAGAGAACCCATTAGACTGACCGCTAATACCCAAAGGTTTTACAACTATTTTTTTCTACTACGGGAAAATTTGGATTCCGCTTTGTACAGGTGACCGCTGTCACAGCTTTTCTTATATGATTTTTTCTTCCTTTGTAGTCCGATTCATCTACACCTCTCATCAAGGAGGAAGCCCTAACCAATAGATATCCTATTTCTTTTACATTGGCATCTCCAATTAATATGTAAGGCGGATGTCTGATGAATTTTAATTTCATTTTTAAGTATAATATTTTTATTTTTTTAGTCTGTTCCTTCCACACTCTTCCATTCTTCAACCAAAGTGATAATAAGGAAACTCTTCCTGTATCCAGGAATCTCCCTTTAAGATGTAAGGAAAATATATTATCAGAATAGAAAGGTTTTAGGTTTGTAGAACTAAATATAATGTTATAAGCGTATTTATATTGACACATAAACTGCAATTTGCAAATCAAATAAACAAAAGTATATCTTACGGTAGTAAAAGTTATGATTCACAATCCAAGGTTACCGTGATGACGATATAAACTTGTATATTATCTCATATAGAGATACAAACACATTTTTCTTCAATGAACAATGAACTGAATTATTTAATCATACATTCCACTTCCATTATTCGCCCTATTCACCGGATCTGGCTCTGTGCGATCTATTTATTCCTTAAACTGCATTTGTCGATTAAAGGGAAGTGGCGATCATCGATTGAAGCCATAGAGATGGCAAAGGCCGCAGTCTAAAGACCATTCCAATAAAAGATATGAAAAAAGTCGTGTTTACCACGTGTTGGTGCGTGCAAATCTGTGTAACGAGCAGAAGGGCAATAATTGATTAATAAAAAATATTTAATTTAAATGTACATTAATAAAAAGTTCAGTTTCCTCTGGAAAGAAAAATATATATATATATATATACATCAGGAAATGACCGGACCCGGCCGGGACTTAGATTTTTCAAGCCGGGCCGGGACTTAATATATATTTTCGTTCCTCCGAAATCTCCAAAAAAATATGACGTGTTTTTTTTTTGTTTTTTTTTTAGAATCTCCAAAAAACAGTGACGACTTTTTTAGAAAAGAATCTCCAAAATAAAGTGACGACTTTTTTTAAGAAAAAAAATCTCCAAAAAAAGTGACGAATTAAAAAAAAATAATATTTAGAAATTCCTTTCTAAAAAACGTCCCACTTTTTTGGGAACTTCTTTTCAAAAAAAAAATTATGAACGACAAACGAAAGAAAATATTGAAGTCCCGGCCCGGTGACTAAAAAAAACGGAACACGGGCTAGGACGCTCAAAAACAGCTGGGACCCGGGTCGGGTACCCGGTTGTTTCCTGATATGTATATATGTATTATAACGTTGTTTCACCGAACTTTTTGTTAGCAGGATTCCTTTTCGAAAGCAGTATTTTTGTCAGCTTTTCCTTCTACCAAGAAAAAATTTCACTCAGTCAAACATAAACAACTAATTTCCTTCCCTCTTCTAGTACCGTTACACCTACACCTTTCCTTAACCGAACAGAGAAGGGCAGGCAAACTATCCCCATGGAATCTCCAAGGAATTTGTAAGAAAATGAATACCACAAATTTGAATTCCAATTATAAACCCTTCACTCGCCATTATGTTATGTTTTATATAAATTCATTGCAGAATCTTAGTCATAGAATTGTCCCCTGAAAGTATCAAAGGGGTAATTCCTGACCCTTACAATGAAATATACACTAAGAATGTTTTTGAAAAGATTTCTGCTCTTTGTGTTCTTGAAGAGTTTGAACCACAACAGTTCACCTTATCCATTTGACAAAAAAACCTCTAGCATTCAATTATGCTATCCTTTCATTTTAGTATATTTTTTTTCATACATTCAAAGGACTCATAGAATAATATGGCTTTATTTCGATAGAACCACAAACCCTTACTAGCCTAAGTATAAAATATTATTTATTTCTTAAATTCGAAGTAATTGATGGATATCTGTTTTGATATGTTCCCATCAGAGAAAACCCGGTGCTTGGTCATTTGACGATATATTTTACTAACTCTTTTCTTAATAGATCCCCTTCATCGACACCTGAGGGTCTTGGCAAAAAAGTGATAGAGCCTCAAGAAAATGGAACTACTAAGATTGAATATCTTATTTATTCGTATGGAAAAACTTTTTTGACAACTTTTATATAATACCATTCTAAATATTTTGATTCTTTGTATTCCTAGACGTGGCCATCTACACCCTCCGACAAAACGGAAGATTCTGAAGAAAATGCGACTATTACGATTGATTCCCATTTTTATGCGTAAGAAAATATTTTTCCATATAATTGTATTATATGTAAATATAAAAAACACATAATTCTTATGTGTAACGTTTACCTCTTCAGAGCTAGTCACCTACACCAAAAGCTGCTCACCGGGACCCGGATATTGAGTCTGAAGAAACCGTGACCATTACCATTGAATTCCGATTCACACGTAAGAATCCCAGTTTTATATCATGGGCTTCCTTGAGTGGAGCTCTGAAAGAATTATAATATTTCTTTTAGATAATTATATTATTTGAACACAAATCATGATTTTTAATACTCCCTAATTTATTTATTTTATCCATAAAAACCACTTTATTATGCAATTAAATCTATCAAAATAGTAACCGATTTAATTTGATGCATTTAGATGAGTGCTTATAGAAATAAAAATATTTAGGAAAAGTTAAAAATGTCATTAAGTCAATTGTGATGACAAAGTTTTTGTTAATTATCTTTCGACCAATCACGTTACTCTAAAGCTTAAAGTAAAGTAGCGCATCGGGTCAGAATGCTTGGAAAGATTTTCATTGAGTCTCTTTTTTCTTTTGGTCAAGCAGATGTCGCTTGGGATTAAAAAGTATGACGTCATACCGGGTTGTTTTCGATCTCATTCATCACATCCATTTAAATAATTGCATTCACTACTACTATTTTTTAACTTATTTTCACAACGATAATTAATATTTCATTGTATAAGGCACTGCATTAGAAACATTTGAGTTTACTTCAATAATTTAGGAGGTGGGTTTCATGTGGAGTATCGAGTGCAAGTTCCGCGGAGTAATAAAAATAGACACGACAATATTATGAGTCAATTTATTAATCTACGGCAAGAGTACTAAAGATATGAGGGATCACTCCTAATGTAAACATAATATTTGTACCTATGTTCCACACTTTACACAGTTTTATACTACTAAAAGAGATTTAAATATTAAGTTCTCAACGAGACATTCGATTCCAATAAAGAGGAAGAGGACTCCACCGTCTACTTACAACCCCCATAATGTGAAGTTGAATTTGTGCCGGTGACTAATCAGTCCGTGGATCTATAAGCTTTTGGAATCGTCGTTGAGAACGAATTTCATCTCTTTTTAGTAGTATAAAACTGTGTAGTGTGACTAACAATACAAGAAAATGTTCTTTTATATTTTCTTTGCTACATAGGTACAAATATTATTGTTTACATTAGGAGTGTTCCTCCATCTCTTTAGTACTCCTTGGTCTACGTCACAAGGTCACTTGATATATCCCAAAATTCCTACATAGTAATTTTCTTAGCTGCATCAACATCAGCGCCTCTAGCGGATAAATAAACGAAAGGAGCCAAGAAATAATCAAAATAAGAACAAAAAGCT
The DNA here is from genome assembly GCA_013387185.1 of Caligus rogercresseyi. Lineage (NCBI taxonomy): Eukaryota > Metazoa > Arthropoda > Copepoda > Siphonostomatoida > Caligidae > Caligus > Caligus rogercresseyi. Next base: position 12,482,618 of record CP045907.1, read on the forward strand.
CTTGATGCGCCACTTTCCTTTAAAGCTTTAGTTTACTCCTAATAAACTCTTCGGAAGGTATCTTATATATGTATATTATGTCAGAGTCGAAATGCTAGTTAATATTATTACAATTAAAAGAGCCTACAATGTTATTTAATATATATTGATCACATAGGTTTTTGTTATTTCTTGTTCCCCCTTTAACCAATATGTCCGCTCTTTGTTTACATGCATAAGAAATCTTAGTTTTACAATGTAAATGTATTTTAATTTATATATTTTTAAAGATTGTTCAGCTAGGATGCTAAAATTTAAACTATGATGTTTTCATAATGTACTTTTACGCATTAGCATCTTATATATCCTTATATTTTTGTCATTGTATATATCCATGAACTGTGAAAAAATAATGTATAGTCGAGATGTTTATTATTATTAAGTATAAGATTTTGATAAATAACCTACATAAGTTATTTAGACCAGAGCCTTATAAGTTGAGTTACGTCGTAAGAACTGTATGTGTAGCAGCTGACTCAAAAAAGTCAGGCTCAAAACATTCATAATTTATCGAGGGAGTTGTAAATAACAGTCTTTTGAGATAATTAATTAGAAGTATAAAAGCAATATTAACTTTAAAAATCTATTAAAACACAACTATCCTGCTTGTAGTGCTGTGGATTGTACAAATCGTTCAGAGCTCTTTTTTTCCCATGGAACAATCCTCCAATAAATGAAAGGTTTTATAGAGACATGTTTTGTCAAGGATTCCGATTTATTATCCTAACAATAACATGGGAACACGCAAATCGTGCTCAAATGACCTTAAGTCTGATATTTACAGTTGTAGCCTAACGAATGGGACCACAGTAATATTATTTATACACTATTGTGCATTACGAAATTGTCTTTCAAATGTGTTAGTGACATTTTTATGGCGACTTTTTGTTTGCCGCACAGGTAAGGTCAGATTCGACTTTGATTTTTAGTATGGCAAAAAAGGTATGGTTGATTATTTCTGAAACTAGTTGAACAATTATGTAAAGCTTCTTAGAATCATCAGATGATTCCATAATAAAGTGATTGCACCCATTTGAAAGTTTCAGCATGAATTATAAGGCCACTGAATTTAAAAAGGTCAGAACCACTTCAATTTTTACTGCATCACAGAGGTTTCAATTTTTGGAATTTTTTTTCTTAAAAAGTTCTTCTGCTTTTGATTGTATCAAATAAAAGAAAAAAGTAAACAAAATTTGTTTTTAGAGCTTCTCTCTATCTTCTCTTGTTCTGGAAATATGGAGGCACAACGGATCAGGATTGCTGCTCTCTTGGGGGCGAATTTGCCGGTGTCAGTCATCGTGAACAAGGAAGGCTGCTCAAGACGCCTTGTTTACAAGGTCAAGACCCTTTTATCAAGCGGGGAGGGACTGGAGAGGAAGACTGGAAGTGGTGGGCATAATAAGAAGCTGGATGAACCCACTTTGACAAGGATCAAGTCCAAAATCGAAGAGAATCCGGAGATCTCCAAAAGGACACTTGGCAATGCCGTTGGACTGTCCAAGACAACAATCCAAGTTGCTACCAAGGTCCTAGGCCTTCATAACTATGTCAGGAGACATCGCCACCTCCTCAGCACCAAAACCAAGGCCACAAGAGTGGAAAAAGACTCAAAATTTTAAGTTGGATGAAGAAAAATCCAGGTGTGGTGCGTGTTTTTAGCGACGAGAAGTTCTGGGTCGTTGATCAAGGCCGGAATGCTCAGAACGACCGCTACCTTGCTCTGAGCCCCCACGATGTCCCCCTATCAACAGGACCAAGCAACCAGCTGGAGCCATGATGTTGGGCGTGGTGACAAGCGATGGAAAGGCCATGCCCCCTTATTGGTTCCCCAAGGATTGGTTGGCATGGAGGAGTACTTGGAGGTGATGAAGACGGTGGTAAAACCATGACTGGACAGCACTTACCCTAAGGTATTTATGTTTGGCAGCAGGACTCTGCCCCAGGGCATAAGGCCAAAAAACAAGACTGGTGCCAGGAGAATCTGCCAGCATTCTGGCCTTGGTCAATGTGGCCCCCGTCTTCACCAGATTGCTCACCATTGGACTATGGTATCTAGGGCAATCTGGAGAGGAAGGTCTGTGCCAAACTTCACCAAAGTGTTGAAGCCATGAAGGCCACCGTCAATGAGGAGTGGCCCAACATGCCTGTGGCCTTCATCAGCAAGGTCTGCTCCAGCTTCAGGCCCAGTATCACTGCCATGATCAATGCTGGTGGTGACCATTTCGAAATTTAGTTGCTCAGTAGTTAATAAATAAATCCTAAAAAACCATTTGATTGTGGTCTTCATTTTTTCGGAAATATGAGGGAATGTTTAAAAAAGTCGAAAGTGTGCACAATTTGCGCGTACACCCTGTAGATATGCTAAATTACTCTGTCTTCTTTTTCTTAAATACGATTGGTTTCTAGCTCTTCAAATGCAGAGGACAAGGACTTGGAGCCCACAAAAACGATTGCTATTCGCTCGCCGATTTTTACGTGAGACATCTTTTTTACTTACATATTTTTAAAATGATATTTCTCTTCTTCTACTCGTAGTTCCAAGTCTCAAAATGGTGGGCTTGTGGATGATACCGTAACTGCTTCCTTTATTATCAAGTAAGTAACTACCACATTTTGCATACTTAAAATGGATTTTAGAGCCTCTGACGACCCTTAATAGACCTCAATTATTTAATATTTTCGTTTTTGGAAGAAAAAAAATCAAGTAATTTGAACCTTTGAAACGGACATGTCAACTTTCAATGGTTCTGGGTCTTGCAAGGATTCCGTGACCATTAATTCCCTTACTTTTCTAGCGCCGTAGATGCACGAAAAAAGAAGACTTGATGGAGCCTACAAAAGGGATTTGCCTTTCCTCACCGCTGATAGGGTAAAACATTAGTTTTTTTATGATAATGTTTTCTTCTAAAGTATATAAATTTGGTCCTAGGCTGTATTTAAAACGATTTATATGTATTTTACTCTGTTTCCAGCTCTCAAGATGTACAGCACGGCAAAGAACCTATCGCCATTCGCTCACTGCTTTATAGGTAAAACATATTTTATAGACAATTGCCTTATTTATTATTTTATTTCTTTCTAACGACTTTAAATTTCAAAGTTCATCAGTTTCGCTTCAATGCTATATTAACTCATGAATTTTTTATTTTGTTTCTATCGACTATTTCCTTTATTTAAAAACACTGCATTATATCGCCCGACTTAAAAAATATCTTATCCGTTAATCTTAATTTGGAATGTTAAAATTATTCCACCATTGTATCAATTAATTACTCATGTGGACTGTATTTTTAGCCCCCAAGATGGACAAGAAGATAGAAATCACATCTTAGAAAACAAACTTCATTCCCTCACCCCTGTATCGGTAGGACATTCAACTTAATTTATTTATTTTATCCATAAAACCACTTTATTATGCAATTCAATTTTCTATTATCAAAATAGCTACCGATTTAATTTGATGATTTTAGATGAGTGCTTATAGAAATTTAAAAATATTTAGAAAAATTAAAATGTCATTAAGTCAATTGTGATGACAAAGTTGTTTGTTATTTATTTCGCGACCAATCACGTTTGCTCCTAATAAACAATCCTCAGAAGGTATCTATATAGATTATTATGTCAGAACTGAAATGCTAGTAATGATATTACAATTTTTAAAGAATAAGGCCAACAATGTTATTTAATACTTGCATATTTGGGCGCCTAAGTTTCTTAAAATTTGTATCATGGATTTGTGGAGATGAAATAGGTTTTCTAAATGTCAAATGAGTTACAATAATTTTCTGTTTTGTACAAACATTCCTCATAAAAAGTTTGACTTTGTACAAAGAATATGTTTTAAGTCACATGAGATGCTTTTTTTTTTTTTCCTCTCTTTACCTTGAAAAGTAGGTAGTAAAATCAGAAAAGGTGATTTTTCTGGTTCATTTCTGGTCCCATTCATAGTTTTATTAGGTCCGCCTTGACCCAAGATTCCATAAGTACCTTCAAAGTTCAAATCTGACCATAATGTGGGAGGAGATAGCGTGCGGACATACAGACGGACGGACAGAGATTGGTGAATTATTATATTAGATATAGGATCACATAGGTTTTTATTATTTCTTGTTCCCCCTTTAACCAAATATGTCCGCACTCTGTTTTCATGCATAGAAGATATCATGTTTTTACAATGTAATGTATACAGTGCGTTTTAAAAAACGAGGAAAATTTTCTTGCTCGTGAAAATGGCTTATTTCTAGCGTTTCTCTTACGTTTACAGGCTTTATTTATACTTCATTAAAAAGAACTTTAAAAGAGCTTTCAGATGATACCCATTAAGTTGATGTGAGACTTCAGGTTGGCCTTGAAGGTCAAGATGAAGTTCATATTGGATTATTAACAATTTCTAAATTAAATTGGAGACTGTGCCAACATGCCTTAACCAATCAAAATGAAAGTTTGTCCATTATGGATAGCTATTGGTAGTATTGATCGCACCATTATTGTTCCATGAGTATGGACATTAGGCCAAAAATATCCTTTTTCTCTTGTTTTCTAAAACAAGTTTTTTGAAGGTTGAATATATAAAAAATAAAATTTCCCGTAATCACAGTGAACCAATTAAAACAGCTATCAAAGGAGCTATTTTGAGTCAAATTAAGAGTATTTTGAGCTGAGATATTGAGCAAAATAGAAATTAACGAGAGCGTGTGGCAGCTCTCCTGGCCGCCGGACATAAAGTCCGGACATCTGGAAGGCTGAGAATGTGGGAAAACCCTTGTGTACAAGGTAGTACCCTTGTAAAGATGGAAGAGACCTAACCGCAAGTCTGGGTCTGGACGACCTGCCAATATGAAGCAAAAGCAGCGATTGTGGCCACAGTTAAGGAGACACCCAGTGCATCCTGTTCAATGGTGGCCAAGGCCTGGGGACGTTAAAAAACGACAGTCTGGTGGGCTGTGAGGAATGTTAATCGGAAATTTTATGTTCCTCGCGCCGTTAGCTACTATCGGCGGCCTTCAAGGACTCCAGGGTCATGAAGGGCAAGAAAATATTGTCATAAATGAAGAAAAATCCACGTGTTGTGCGCGTTTTCAGCGATGAAAAATCTTTATTGTGGATTCATCCAGGAACATGCAAAATGACGGATATGTTGCCACTTCACCCAGCAAAGTTCCTCCCCACCTTCATACAAGTATCCAGCTGGTGCCATGACCCTGGGCGTCGTGGCCAGTGACGGAAGTCCATGCCCCTGCACGGTTCCCCAATGGCCCAAAATTGGCACAGAGCAGTATCTGGAGGTCCATGAAGGATGTTGTCAAGCCCTGTTGGACTCTACTTACCCTGATGGCAATTATGTATGGCAACAGGACTCCGCACCTGCCCATAAAGCCAAGAAAAACTCAGGAGTGGTGTAAGGGCAAGTTGTAGATTTTTTGGCCACGCAAAGGTGGCCACCCTCCTCCCAAGACCTGCCCCCCTGGACTATTTAATTTAGGACGATCTAGAGAGGAGGGCA
>CP045907.1:12488259-12524939 GCA_013387185.1 Caligus rogercresseyi
TCCTTTAATTAATAGCCTGTTCTCGATGGTCCCATGAGATCCCACTCTATTTTCTTTTTGTTTTGGAAAATAATAAATCCAACTACCTTGAAAATAAAAAAAAGCATAAAACATTGGCAAAAAAAGACAGGGGCCATTGTGCCAATAATTATTTTTTGTATTTTATCGTGTTTACACTCAAATGAAAGCTTCTAAATATTTTGGTGCAAAATATTTTTTTTTTTGCTTTGAAAAATAATAAATTCATCTACTTTCAAAATAAAAATTGATAAAAAACATTGGCAGGAGTGATTGTGTCCGATAAAATGAACTATAAACGATATTAATCGTATACTCTTAACTTTTGAAAATAGTCATTCATTACTTATCGCTAGTACTCAAATATGAAGAACGATAAACGATACTTTCGTAGACGACTTTTATCAATTTACAAATGTGCACGATGCCTCCTCCACTTGCGATTATTAACATTAAAAATAGAAAAAACTAGAGGACTCAGAGAGTGCAAACCTCCGCGATCCCCACCAATGAATCACTTGGTCTTTTTTGTCATTTGCCAATAGATGTCGCTGTGCTGTGCTCTCCTCTTTGAGAGCACAGCACAGCGACATCTATTGGCAGAGTAGGCTAACTTGAAATATTAATAGTATTTAGCTCTTTTGCATCTTAATTCTGCACTCAGAGATGCCAAAATTTAATCACTTGTTTCTTTTGGCATTTCCAACAGCTCCACAAGTTTTAATTCGTCCGTACTTTTGAGTTATCCTGCTGACAAACCAAAATACTATAAATATTTCAAGCTAGCCTACTCTGCCAATAGATGTCGCTGTGCTGTGAAATTGGGTGCCGGGAGCGTCTTTCTCTCAAATTTCCGTCGAGGGGAACCCTCCCCGTCCCTCTGCGCCGCCCCAGTCGTGAAAAATCCGCCTCGGAAGGCTCATAAGGACCCCGTGCGGCGGAGATTTGCACTCTCTGAGTGTATATATGCCTCTAGTTCAAGTTGACATTGAAATTTTGTATTATGTATATTCGCAAGTGAAAATATATAGGAATCGTATTCTCAAGTTTAAAAGAGTAGCGTTTCCTTACTATAGAATAATTATTATGATGTTTGATTCTTAATGCTGAGAAGATTTGGGTTTTTTTTATCAACCTCTTTTAAAAGGGTATCGTAGGTTCCATAATATGCTATAAGTTTATCATATGAACAGGGATGCAATAGCAAAGAACCAAATATGCAAACAGTAATCACTATTAATTTCCTGATTTTCTAATATAAAAGATTTTGCAATCATTATTTTATGTTTAAAAATTTCTTATTTTGAAAATCTCATGAGAGCTCGAGGATGAGACTCTACATCCAGGCTACAAGATCTTTTTGATGATATTACCAGTCCCCCCTTTGATTAATTTGACAATGCAGAAAAGTGGAATCGATATAAGTGAAACAAGTTTTCGTAAAAAAATAATAACACCATCTTTTATACATTTTGCTATTCTGATGATGTAATATACCAGAGCTGGACAGCAAAACTTTGAACGAAGGATTAAATTGGTTTCGAACAATCTTTGATATAATGGCTCTAAGCTTCTAAATTATTACCAAATTGTGGTTCCAAACAGTATGGTTGAACCTCTACTCGTTTATTCGGGCAAATTGTCCAGAGGGATACAATCCATTTTAGAGAAATTATAATTATCTAACAGATACATTCGATGAAAATATCTATTACAAATAAATGAAAAAATGGTTCGCGGTTTTGAATACATAGTGAGGTGGTTCAGCAAGAAAGCAATTCAAAATGAAAATGAGAAAACGCATTTTTTATTTTTTACTTTATAACAATGACGTCAAATATTTAAAAAATATTTAAGAAAGTTGTGCACGTTTTAATCCATAAAATGCATTTTATTTCGATAAGTTAGAATGATTTTCTTTCTATTGACTTATTTGTTATAGGGTTCAATTCCACATGATCCTCAAAGATAGTCCCTTTCATAGCATAAGAGATTTATTTCTTAGCAATTATCATTATAATATATAATTTGCAATTATCGGAGCCTGTTTACAACTAATCGAAATATTTTACCCAATTTATACCAACTATATTATAGTGATGGTAACTCATTTTCACAAAAATCCATTTAAACTTGGATTTTTGATGGACCACCACATATGTCATGTTCCGAACTGTCATTTCAAACCATTTTTGTGGTTCAAAACCGGTTCGAAGGCTCCATTTAGGTTCGGAACTTTCGGAGCTCTGTATTAGGCAATAGTTCTACTAAAGTAAACTTTATAGACAATTTTGGCATACTCTAAATGAAATCAGATGATTAAAACCAAACAATGAAATAATTATGATGTCAAAAATTATATTTTTCTTACCTATCTGTGGCAGTGATTTCACCATATCCTCGGGCCGCACATACAGAAGGGCCCTAAATGCCCTCAACCTCTCGTAACTCAGCCCAGAAGACTTCAACTTTTGGACACAGAGGCTCCAGGGTTAGCTCCAACTGTGCACAATCCGAGGTAAGGGCACCAATGGCTTCCTTGGACAGAGGACGGACAAGAGAGGCATGAAGAATGAAAAGCTCAATCGTATCATCAACGAGAGGCCTCACAACTGAAGACAAAAAGTCTTTGTCACTAAAGCCACTCAAATAGTCCACAGAGACACGGGAAATAAAGGCCTGAAGCTCCTTCATATAAAGAGAAGAGCTCATGGACTCCGAGGCCTTTTTCTTCCCTTGGAGCTCCGAGTGAAGCGTGAGGATAATGGACTCCACGGCGTCACGAATGGAGGAAATGAGAGGTTCAATGGCTCCCCTAGCCACAGAGTCCAAATGCGAAGTAGACAATCTAGAGATCCACTCAAAATACCAGACTTGAATGCAAAGAGAGCATTGAGGATTTTAAATTCCTTTTTTGACCCGGGGTGGGATATCCAATAACCTGAGAGGCCTCTCCATCCGTCACGAGAAGCCCCTCAATCTTTGTGGCAAAGAGATGCACCCCCTGTACGACATTCTTATTCACTGAAGCCAATAGTCGCTCATCAATACTCGCAATTTGAAGCTCGCTCCCTAATACGGAGTTGAGCTCACGTATGTCGGCCTCTGTAGGGATATCCATGTCCGGAGAAGGCGTTTCTCCACCCTCAAGAGCTCCGCTCTTAGAGAACATGAGGTCGATGGGTTCAAATATCCTTGAGAGAGAGCGGACAAGTAGGCTCTCTCAAAGGATAGTAGCGTGTCCGTGAGGGCCGTGGAGGACGAAACAGAAGCCTCGAAAGGGTTTCGAAGAGGCACGGGCGTCTGCTCCCCGGGAAGCATGTTGAGGCTACCAGCGGATTGACAGAGGCGATTCCATAAGCCGTTGTATAACTTGAGAAGCTTAGGGTACTCTCCTTCCAGGGACTGTTTGATGAATGAGGAATGTCCGGAAGCGCTGAGGAGGTTTTCACGGAGGATTCGGAGGATGGCCTCCCAGAAGTCAGCCACGATGTGTCTTGAGGACTCTGACATGGTTTCAATGAAGGAGACGTGTGTAAGGGCGTCCTTCTTTTTACAGAGGATCCTTTGGCTTGTGATGAGTTCCAGGGTTTTGATGTAGACGGTCTCGCTGATCCCTTCTACGTTATTCCAAAGTGCTGCACGAAAGGCGGGCATGTTCCCCGTAGGGAGCAGAGAGGAGGAAGATCGAACCCCGGAGCCTTTGTCCCCTCCCTTTGAGGACTCATAGAGGGACTCAGTGATTTCTTTGCGTTGAGGGCTTCGTTGATTTTATCTCCGACGTCTTTGATCCCTTGGACAGGATTTTCTCTCGAACGGCACTTTCTAGGACGCTGAGGTTGTAGTAAACGTGGAGGCCGTTCCGATGGAGCTCTGGTTCTGGGAGCGGAGGCCGTTTGGAGAAGGCCGTCGGCGAGGCGTTCGACTTCGTGACGGGCTCCGATGACAAAGCGTTCCTTTTGATCTAGGACGTCGATCCCTTTCAGATCTGGGGTCCAGATCTCGGAGAGCTCAGAGAGAGCCGCCGCGGCTCCAGCGATTTCCTATGGTTGAAGAAAATAAATTCACTTTTATATGTGATGTGAGATTGTAGAACAAGATTAAAATTAAGCTTAAAGTTAGGTTTCACACCGTATGTACCTGTTCTGTAATAATTTTTACTTTTGATGACGATAAACTTATTTATCTACTTGCAATAATGATTTTTAACTTGCATAAACGACAAAAGGAAATTCAAATTACTACTTTTAAAAAAATGAAAATTATTTACTTTCAATAATATAAAACATGAATTTAAATTTAATATGTTTTAGATTGTCCCCCTTTTATCCATAATTGCATGTGGGATCAACGACAAAATATACATTACAAGTAAAACCATTATGTCTCGATTTTACAAGTTCATCGTTTAACGTCTCATTTTGGCAACTAGAGATACATTATGAACTTTTTAAGCTTAGCAACAAATGAAAACGATAGACAAAATTAACTTCATTGATAACCATTGTTTATCGCTCATTTTATCACACACGAAAACCACTGTAATTGATACTGAATGGCTACAATAAACTTTAAAAAATATATAACATCATCAGCATTGTACATTATTTTCTTTTAAAGTATTACTTTCATTCCCAAATTTACAACAAAAAGCCAGGCCTAATCATAAGCTTTTTAAGTGAAGATAAAGCGTAGTGAATCCTTTGACATCTTCATTGAAGGCATTTGAGAGCAGTGATTCTCAAACTCTTAAATAGTGGCCGCTTAATTTAAAGCTCATTTTGTCTATTAGTTTTTTCCTGGATGATGTCATGGCCCAATGATTGCGAATAGCTGTTTTTAAAGAACGGTGGATTCATCTATAAGGAATCTATTTTATTTGAGTTATTAGTATTTCTCTAAAGGTGTCACTAAAGTTCAATTTGTCTAGGAAAAAAGGATAATATATTTATGTATGAAAAAAATTAATTTCTTCAATAGAAATATCTAAATTACTAATATATAGGTCCACACGAAAGGGAAAATTAACTTTAATACAACGAAAGTAGATTACTATATTTATAAATTTCGGAAAAATTGTATTGTTCTTTCACAATATTGTATAAGAATTATTAAAACTATAGTTATAATGGATTTAAGTTGAATAAAAATGTTGTACATTGTATTAAAATAAGTTATGGGTTGATTTTTTTAATGAGACAATTTTGATTTGTAAATATAAATGATTTAATTACACTCTGGTCACATGACAAAACTTCATGGATCTATATCAAGTACGTACTTTAGAGGACTCCAGCTTCCCTTGAAGCTTATTGATGAGCTGAAGTATCCGAATGACCCTTCGAAGAGAGTCACAAGCCTTTTGCATCCTGGAGAGCGTAAGGGTTTGATCCCGAATGCGCTCATAAGGCTCCGATATTTTCCCACGAATCCGATCTCCTGAGGCCTTCAGCATAGCCGAACGAGACTTAAGAGCCTCAGCCGCGATGCGGAGATCCTTTAACTTGGTTGCAGAGTCCAGAAGAGAGTCGTAGCGAGAGGATACCTCCGTTCGTATACGTGTCTCAACAGACTCGGAAGCTTTCTCTAATTCCGGTAGGGAGAGACTGCCTTCCTTGCGTAGAATGATGTCCACAGCCGCCTTCTCTGAATCAAAGTTCTCTCCGCCCAAGAGAGCCTCCACACGGTCTAAATTGACCATATCCACGAATATATAAACACAATCCGAAAGACACTTGACAGATAGGAGTGTGACGTGTGAAAACACTCGGAATTTAATTGAGTTAAAATCTCGTCACTAAACCTAAGAAATGTATTTGACGTCATAGTAGGGATGGATCGATATTTCATTGATGACTCATTCACCCTTATGAAATAATATCCCCCCTTACCTTCGTTCAATAATGAGGAGTCACATAAAAAGCATTGACAAATCTTCTTAAATCATCATGAAATGCAATGAAGTCATCATTAGAACGAATAGGGACACATGCCAACTTATTGATTATACTGCAGGAGTAAACAAAAAATCAATAAAGGAATGTATAAGTCATGAGATAACTTAAAGAAAGGTTATAGCCATCACCGTGCCCGCATGTTTATAATATACATTAAGACATCTTATTGTTTTATTAGTATGTACATTAATAGGAAAGAAGCTTGTATTTCTTTTTTGGGCTATTGGTGCAAGCCTATTAACCCTTTTTGAGCATAATCCCCGGGCTCCCCTTCTGACGTCATTGTTATTGTTTATATTTATATTGTTGTTAGTAGTGGACTCCAAATTTGAAATGCTATGAACTTAATCGACTCCGAGGGTGGTCATCGCTACGAGATCCTGAACCTCCTTGGCCAGGGCGGCTTCGGTAAGGTCTATCGCGCCCTCGACGAGACTGGCCAGGATGTGGCCATCAAGGCTCTGGACATCTCCGTCCTTCTCCAGACGCCCTATCTCAAGGACCGTGTGAACGAGGAAGTCCGCATTCACTCCCGTCTCTCTCATCCCTCCATCCTCTCCTTTAAAAACGTCTTTCAGGACTCAGCACATGTCTACATCATCTTAGAGTACTGTCCACACGGGGATCTCTCTGCATATCTACGGAAAACAAGAGGAAAGCCGCCAGAGATCCCGGAGGTGCTGCGATGGTTCAGGAAAGAAACTCTTATTTGTATTCAAGGATTAATCCTTTACTCTCATAGAAAAATACATAAACACAATGAATTCATATGCAATCAGCAACCAAATGCAAACCCTAATCATATAATTAACTTTTTAAGTTAGGATTAAGTGATGTGAAGCCCTTGACATCTTCATTCAAAGCTATTTGTGAGCAGTGATTCTCAAACTCTTTAAATATCAAGCCTCTTAATTTAATGTTAATCATATTGTGTATCTATCTTTTTCTTGGATGATGTCATGACCCAAATAAATTGTCTTCGGGGCCATGATATGATATTATATTTTTAAAGAACAGTAGATTCATCCATAATGAATTATTTTATTGGAAATGTTAGTATTTTTCTAAAGATTTTTAAAGTTTAATTTGACTCTGAAAGGCTAATATATTTGTTCAATATGTTTAATTTCAAAAAAGTCCGCATAACACAAAACTGTTAATGCAGTATTAAACCTCTGTTCTTCTTATCAGAAATCCTTATTTAATAAAGTATGTCATGTTTTTTATGCCTCACAATAGTTAAGTCATCTCCCAGTTTGTTCTGTAAAAAAACCTCACTGCATGATTTTTGATCGGTTGTATTTAAGAAATTTCGTCCATTAAAATAATATCTTGCATGAAATTTATGCTGTATTCCATTCTATTATATATCAATAAAGATTAGGTTTTTATGGGGTTTTTTAAATATATTTATGGATTGATGTCTGTATTTTAGAAACAAAAAAATATTGATCAACTTCATACAAAGTTGTTATGTAAGACGTTTGATTTTTTATAATCACGTTTGTTCTTCATTTAATGTCAATTTTTCTTTCATAATATAGAAACAACCACTTAAGTTTTTGCCACATTCAAATCATATTGTATTTTATTTACAGGCAGATCCTTTCGGGAATCGAATACCTCCACCGCAACCTCATCGTTCACCGTGATCTTACCCTAGCAAACTGCCTCCTGGACTCCGGCTACAACGTCAAGATCGGCGACTTTGGCCTCGCCACGCAACTTGCGACTAAGAATGAGGTCCACAACACCATGTGCGGCACGCCCATCTCCATTGCACCCGAGGTCGTGAGCCGCGTGCCCTCTGACCCCGAACCCGGAGATGTCTGGGGCCTGGGATGCATCCTCTACACACTTCTCAGCGGGGAACCTCGCCCTTTGAAACCGAAGGTATTCGGAGCACCATGCGACGCGTTGTCTCCGAGGACCCCGACCTCAACGCCATACCTTCTCATGAGGCACGAGATCTCCTGAGCAAAATGCTCCGAAAGAACCCCAAGCGGCGAATATCTCTCAAGGAAGTCACCTCGCATCCCTTTATTACTGGGGTGAAAGAAGCCTCCTGGGACAGCGGAATAGGGACAACAGGCTTCTCCGTGGACACACGACGCTCCTTTAAGGTCTCCTCAAACCCTCTCCGACAAAGGAGTTGGTCCGACATATCCAATATCCCTAGAGCCAACGATCCGCCCACTACCAACATGCTCAGCGTGGCCTCAGCTCCCTCATCCTCCAAAAACACTTGCAGCCTTTCCTCTCCTCTCAAGGCCCGACGCCTCCGTCCTTCCTCCAAGAAACACGCAATCAAAGTGGGCACAGCCTGTATTCTCCCCTCGGGAAAGGTCCAACTCGAGTTTAACTCACAAAAGAAGGAAGACACTGAGAGTTTCCTTGTCTCTTCGGACGGTCGGAACATTGATATATCATCCGCAAAGAAGAGGGAGTCCTACAACTACGAGGCTCTACCTCGAAAGTACTGGCAAAAGTATAACTATGCAGCCCGATACGTGAGGTTTGTCCGAGAAAAGACGCCTAAAATCACCTACTGGAGTGAAAGGGCAAAGTTTCAACTCATGGAAAACTCCCCTGTGGCCTTTTTGAGGGTACTTTCACGGATAATCATGGATCTCTTAAGATAAACTTTTCCCCTTCTTTGGGGATTCGCGTATTGTCTAGCTCTGGAAAGTCCCTAGGCTCCTATAACTACCCTCTCTCCCTCAAGTCTGATGACTCCAATGCCGATGCTCTCAAGCACTTTGAAGAGGTTCACTCCACCTGCAAGCGCATTGACGACCTCCTTGAGTCCTCCATAGGAGCATCCGCCTTCCCCATGACCATTGGGAGGAAGCCGCCCTCCTCTGAGGTTTTAAAGAAACCCCCGCCCACGGGACATAGTGGTATTTCTAACTTCTCCGTTCGCAGTGAGAGTATCAAGTCCTTTTTCTCGGATCGTACGACTAAGGTGGACTTTGAGGACAATACGCGGATAGAACTCGGTCCAGACGATGAAATTAAGTACTACAGGTATGGGCGGCTCATTCCTCTCTCCAAATTTAATCTTCCCCCGGAGGTTAAGTCCAAGCTTGCACTGATTGACGCTCATATACAAGGCCTCCGATCGAACCCCTCCGCCTCATGACAAAGGACTTTCATTCTTGTTGTATTTTTTTCAGCGCATATGAACTTTTAATATTAATTATTAACTTGATGTATATTCGATCCCTTTTTTCCAGGAGGATGTTTTTCCATACAATACAAATTTAGTGTTTTTATATATAGATTATATAAATTGAAGAGCAAAAAAAAGTGCCTCAGGAAGCGAAAAGGCTCGACCTTGCTGGGAGACCGTACTAGTCTAATTGATATTCTTGTACATATGCATTTCATGTACGTCCTAGAAACCCTTTAAAAAATATATAAGTCAAACAATTTATTCCTGTGTGAATGTATTCTGGTATAGGATCTATTCCAAAATTATATCTAGTGTCTATCCAATTCAGTGTTTCTAATGAGTATTTGTTAAGAATTATAAATGTGTATATCATTCCTTAATTACGAATAAGTAAATTTAGAGTGGAGTTAGTTAAGAACGTCAAGAAATATAATTATTTTGTATATTTTAAAGAATTTTCAAGCGTCTGACTAAATTAATGCTTCTTTTGAGCATTTGCCTTTTGTTAGAATCATAAGATTAATGTATTAGCAAACCTTGAACAAACTGTGAAGAACGTAAATAGATAAAAATATATATTTTTTTTAATTTGACTTAAATTACACTACGTAACAGGATTTTGCCCCTGGGCTGAAATTCCTAATTTGAGTCCCATTTTTTACGTAGATTCCAAAAATGCCACTCAAAATATCGTCCGAAAAAAGGTTTGGACTTTATGGCCTTTTTTTGAAAATCATGATTTTCATCATTTCTAATGGTTCAGACCAGGTTATATTCATGCAAAGTAAGAATAACCACAAATATCAGTACTATTTATTTTTCTGATATGTCAATACATTTCAAATCAGTTTTTATAATTTCAATATCTTTCGTACTATTCGAAAAAATAGGCTTCATATTTCAAAAAGTTGATAATTTTTTAGTGTTCTATTTAAGCGGCTATATTTTTTTGTTTCAAGTTTATTGACTATAATTAATATATAATATATTCTTATTGATATCACTTTTTTCAGAACGGCGAGAAAAAAATTCCTTTCTAAAAAAACGTCGTCAATTTTTTCAGAAGGATGAACGACGAACGATATTTTTTTACGAACGTCAACAAGTTGGTTAGGATTAAGATTTGTTTTTATGCAATTAGTAAACAAATTACTACGAATTCAAATAGATTCTAAGACTTTTTTGGAATTCGGACTTTAATTTGATGCGTCTAGTGTTATATTTTGATTAATTGTTTTACTCAACTTGTGCAAGAGTAGTTCATAGGCAAATAGAATACTAAAGATATTCGATCGATTTATTCTACCTATGCTGACATGTTTTTTATCTGACTACCTGTAACGATTACATGATTTCTGTCAATTAGTAATATTTTTAAACCGTTGATATTGATCATGTTGTATACTTGAATGTTTTACTGAGCTAATTAATATTAAGTGACTCAACTAGTTAAAAACTAGAAGGTTGGAAACATAATTGGAAAGGTAACCTAGGCTTGTACTGTCAGTAATAATTCAATCACAAACAAATAAATCTTGATCATGTTCAAAAGAAAAACTACCATAAAATTTGATCAAATTTGCTAATAACTCCAATAGTTAAAGAATAGTCGACCTTTGTACTATTCTAGAATATTATAGAAATAAGACAATCTTATCAATTCTGGATAAATATGCAATACTTTCTTTGAAGATTTGTGATTTTTTGGTTAGTAACCAATACAATTCTAAACGTTAATTTACTTTGGAATGGATCAGAGAGTTTTTCCCAAGAAAAAATATTTTGAAAATACCTTGACAAAAAAAGTTGAGCATTATTCTGGGTGTCCAGTAATTTTATCGCTCGTAAATTCCTCGTGGACCTTTTTATAGCCGTTTTTTTGTCGTGGGTATTTTCTCACTTGCTCTTTTATAGTTAGTCAATTTCCTCGTTCTTATTTTTCTCGTGGGTATTTTTGTCGTAAAGCTTTTTTATAGAGAAGCATTTTCCTCGTTGGCCTTTTTCTCGTACCATTTTTGTCACGAAGCTTTTTTCTCCAGAAACATTTTCCGCGCTATTTTTTTTTTTTTTGTAGACCTAATCTCGTTGGCTCTCCACGAGAAATTTACTCGCGATGAAATTACAGTTAACCATAATTTTGAGGTATGTAAATTTTATTAGTTACTTTTATTTTTTTAAATTCTAGTTTAATTATTTAATAAAAGTTGTCTCGATTATGAACACAACTTTTCTCATTGAGTTGATAAATATAGATTTGAGTCAATATATAGATAACGTGATGTAAATCAAGGTATATATATTACCAGGTAATATGGATTACGTCAGTAATCTTCTTATCATTATCACATCTCAAAAGTCTATTGTTGCAATATATTTATAATGAAGAATAAGCCAGAAAATAATATTTTATAATGTATTTCTTACCGTTTGCCGGTATGACGTCATTAAGTATCCCAGGCAAGCGAAAAGTCAGCTCTCTTGGCAATATGGATAACCCTTGCTTTTCGATATACCTTGATGTAATTTGATTGGAAGAAGGAAGGTCAGTTATCTTTCGAATGTAAAAATTAAAATGGATTCTTACAAAGTATGAATATTTCAAACTCTGGCTGTGATCAAATTGAACTATAATTTAAATTTGGCTGAAAATTGCTATTAAAATACATAAACAACCATAATACCAATATTTAAATAATGACAAGATTTTTAGAAGTAAAATATAGTTTATAGAGGAAAATCACATGTTCATACTTGAATTAGGAAGTCCCATATACAAAATTCGTCATTTTATTCCATGAAAAAGCAATACTGAAACCTTAGCAGTGTTATCAAAGTCTTGAAATAATGTTATCATATTCATCAAGCTTGGAGGCCCACAGTTTTATCAAGTAAACAAATACTGACATTATCTTTAAATATTTTGTTAAAAAACACTCAAAATAAAGGAAATCAACTTCTACAATAAGAAAAATCCATTTAAATTTGATTTGACTTAATCCAATCCGTGATAAGAGCCACACATATAACTGTGTCGAGACCTTTATAATAGATAACTCCTCAAAAAAGTCTTTTTTTTCCTAATCGGTTCGAAACATCTGGTATTGCTCACAAGTATCATCACATCAATCTGTATTTCCTAAGGATACTTTCATATGTTTCCACCAAACCTCTCATATAGCTGTCCATGTAGGCACATCTTTTGAAAGAACCCCTTTCAATATATTATTGTATATAGATATCCTCGTCAATTGATCATACAATTGGGATTTCTAAAAATTATCAATAATATCAAATGCCACAAAGAATCAGATATATATATTAGTACTAGAAATCTACTCACCGCTGTAGATATCCATTAGCAAGTTGTTGGAAATATATATTGTTTGATTTTTATCTACCCATTGAAGGTGATGTCAATATACGTAGATCAAGGCCTATAGAATACAAGGTATGTTTATTTCTTGTTTACATAGCTAGTGAAAAGTCATAAATGTTTTTATTATTTTGACGTCATTAAAAATAAATTTTAATGTTATTATATCTCTTGCCGGTGGTTTTTTAATGACGTCAGTTCCAGCAAGCGAAAACTCAGCTGTCTAAGCAATATGAACATACTTTGTATTAAATATGCCTTGACGTGGATTTAAAGGAAATCTGCGACAGGGATGGAGAAAACGAGAAAATTGCTATTCATTTTTGAGGAATCAAGATTCTGATATTTAAAGAAAAAAACAATTTCCCTTCAGAATTAATCTGTCATGGGGTTCCATTTT
This sequence comes from Caligus rogercresseyi, assembly GCA_013387185.1. NCBI lineage: Eukaryota > Metazoa > Arthropoda > Copepoda > Siphonostomatoida > Caligidae > Caligus > Caligus rogercresseyi. The sequence continues at coordinate 12,501,183 of CP045907.1, forward strand.
GTATTCCAGGAATAAAGACCCTTATTTAAAAAATATTAACGTTCACTTTTCAATCCACCATTACCGATCGACTACAAAATCATACAAATCGATAGTTGTATTCAAGGGCAAGACATTTTTTCAGTCACCTATGAAAAATAATTACAAGTAAAAAATGTTTTCTATAAACAGGGCAAATATCACATTGGTAGATTTCAAAATTCTGAAAAATGGTCTACACGATGGAAGGATTCAGTTTGTTTTATGGTTATGAAAAAATATAATTTTAAAAATTGGACACACTTTTCAATCGGCCGCTATCAGTCAACACTAATAATGGAAACGATAGCGGTATTCTGTAGTTTCATCAATTAATAAATATCGGTAACCGAAATATACCACTTGCATGTACAACAGATCTACCGAATATTATTCGATATTCCCAGCTTTAAACACCCATTAAATCCAATGAAATGTGATTTTATGTTTTATATAGATACTATAGAGAGAGAGAGAGAGAGATAGATATATAGATAAGATAGTATTTGTGTGTGTACCTATATTATTGAATGATATTGATGACTGAACAGAGTTAAGTCTTATATTACATATCATTCTTAAAACTATGAGGAAATGTGATAATCCTTAATTGTTTCCGTTTTATTGATATAATACATGTTTTTTTAGTATGCATTTTCACTTCCTGTTGCTCCCTCCTATTTGAATGCTTAGTGTATAGCAGTACAAATTTACTCGGAGTGTCAGAAATACTGACATCATCGTTTTAGGATGGCTCTAGGAATATTTGTATAAATCATTATACATAAGGAATATCTGAGACCCATTTAGTAAAATAAGAATTATATATATATATTCCTTTATATATGAACAAAAAAGTGCTCAAAATGGGCTCATTTTACTATTTTATAAAATAAAAAAAACAAATGGGCTCGTAATGATCAATACAGCTATGTTTGACTGATAAGCTTGGCCCAAAAGTCAGTAGTTTCCCTTAAAATGCATTTATGCAAAATGTCTGACTCCAAAAAATTATACGATTAAAAATTCCTAATATCAATATTCCTTTATACAAAAATACGTCATCAGATTATTCCGTATGCATAGTGTTTTATATACAAATATCCTAGAACCGTTTAGGATAGCTCATATAGACAAAACTACACTTTCAAAGTCAGGATATAATACTCTAGAGGATCTGTAGTCAACATATTCAAATACTGATTTGATACTAAAATCAAGATAAAATATCCTTTACAAATTTAGACCGACAAGAGTTTTAACAAGTTTTATCCCTGATTGCAGTTGGTCTTTAGGGATACATATTGGAAGCAAGGATTTCATTCCGGATCTTTATTTCTCCAAATGAATTACAATGCCAGATCCTAGCTCCATATATTTCTCCTTTTAAATACAGGCTTGTTTCGAGCGTTCGCCCGTTCGATTTGAAAAAAACCGTTCAAGCGTTCGTCCCCTTCGTTTTGGCGTTCGTTGAAAAAATATCAATTATTTCATTTCTTAAATTTTCAAAAATTCCATTATTAAAAAAGTCCTCATTTTTATTCCAGAGTTCAATTGCGCTTCTTTAATAAATAACTATATAAAAACGTCCTCATTTCTTTCTGAAGTGACATAAAAATATTAATTGAACTTATTTTATAAAAAACGTCCACACTTTTGAAAACAATATAGATTGAACGGACGAAAGCCAACAAAAAGTCTGTTAATTTATATTCCGTTCAGGCGGTCAATTTTGAAAGTGCGTTCACAAACGGCGTTCGTTTTTCCGTTCAATCCACAGCCCTCCTTAAATGTACTGAGTGAAACAGACGCATTGATATAAGAGAGAGAGAGAGCACATTGAATAGGTTTGTATTTGTGGCATTTACTATTACCAACAAATGATAAAAATGAGGTTAGATATCAACACAATTTGGGGTGACATAACTTATTGGATTGAAGGATTGTATATTATATCACAAAAGAGGATTTATTTGTTTTATGTAATGTGAATATAATTATGCTAATATAAGTCCTTCTAGGCTTCTTTTTCCTAGTAACATGAAGGCCATAAAGAGAGAGAGAGAGAGTCCTTGGAGTACAATGTACTTGAAAGAGTGTAAAAAGTCAGGAACTGATAAATTAATAAATGTTTTAACAAAGAAGTAAAGGGGGAGATGTGTTTTTTTACTTACTGCATAGAAACAAGGTTCAAGGTGTGGGTTTTATAGATTTTTTTTTGCAAGCCAGCCAAATATAAAGGGAGTAAGCCTATAGTGTGTGTAGCTATGCATTTTTTTCGAGTTCAATTCTTTGATGCTTTAAAAGTATTCGATAAGAAAAATTAATAATTTCATATCCCTTTCCGCGAAGATGTTTTTTTTTTTAATACAATGACCATAAACTATACTATGGTAACAAATATTTTGTATAATTTTTGAAATCCATATGATTATATGTATAGATTTTTAAAATATCACCTTGTTGAAGTACAGCTCCCTGCTAGTATAATTGATAGGTGTTCTGCCAAAGAGGTGCCTTTTAAGACACTGTAAAATATTCGAAGGCTTCATTTTCATATGTCGACACATAAAAAATATGGTTAAATTTACCAACATATGGAACTAAGTAGAACTAAAAAATTATAAGGCTTACAAAGAAGACCACTTTAATTATAAACTGTATATGTATAGAATTATGAGTCCCCGTTGTTCCAAAAGTGAAACAAATAAATGTAGTTAATTTGATGAGGGGGAAAATGTTTTTATAACAGTAAAAACTTATAAAACATGAGGAACTTACCGATTAGTCCAAGATTGTGGAGACCCAAAACGGGAAAATATTATCTTGACCTGAAATACCTACTATAATATATTACCTATTATAACAAATATATGATTATTCTCTCATTCTTCTTAATGAATTAACGTTTGTTTCTTGCTAGAAATTTGGAGACTATTTCCAAGTAACATTAGGATTGAGGGGCCTAAAAGTACTCCATCAGCAAAGTTATTACCCATCCAAATACATTAGCTCCAGAGGCATATTAAGGCTTTTTATCCTTAAGTTGACTACAACTTCATGTCATCATTTATCTACTTACTTATCTTTAAAAACAATATTGTATAAGTAGAATATTATTTATATATGAGTTGTGTAAGCAGACCTTAACCTTTATGTGGCAAGCGTCGTCATTTTATAACGGTGGGAATGAAAGGGTAATTATTATATCTTACTCTTATTAGGCCAAGGAAGAGCAACAAAATTATTAACTATTGCTTCTGTTGAATAAAATAAATGATTTAAGATGCAAGCTTTTTATCAAGTATAAATAATTCTTACTCTTAAACCTCAACGGTTGAGGTTCCTACATCTTGTGCAGATGTAGTTTTTCCCATAACCAAGTATATAGCTGAATATTTAAAAACCTTTGTGTCCGTATAGGGTAGTATAACAACCCCCATCCTCAATTATTTTCTACTAGAAGATCTTATCTTTCTCCTTTATATCCCATAGCAATGTGTTACATTAGTGTACAAAGCTAAAATATATTATCAGACAAATAATATTGAAAGAAGATGTAAACTGGGTTCATGGTTTAAATTTTTTATTTGTTTCTAAACAATAAATAAAATGTATCTATAATGACATCGTCTGTAAATTCATATGAACGAAAAATTATTGATATTCCCAGATAGCTTTTAAAAAAATTCACAAATTAAAACAAAAAAGGAAAAATGCTTGTACTAATGACTTTAAGTTGATATTGAGAAGATTACAGTCAAAACATTTTTACTGTCCCCCACGAAGACGCAGGACCAAGTGAAGGGTGGATTCCTTCTGGATGTTGTAGTCGGAGAGGGTGCGACCATCCTCGAGTTGCTTTCCGGCGAAGATCAACGCTGCTGATCTGGGGGAATTCCTTCTTTGTCCTGGATCTTGGTCTTGACATTTTCAATAGTGTCAGATGGCTCAACCTCAAGAGTAATGGTTTTGCCAGTGAGGGTCTTGACGAAAATCTGCATTCCACCTCTGAGACGAAGAACTAAATGCAAAGTGGACTCTTTTTGAATGTTGTAGTCCGACAAGGTTCGGCCATCCTCAAGTTGCTTGCCAGCGAAGATCAAACGCTGCTGGTCTGGGGGAATTCCTTCCTTGTCTTGAATCTTAGTCTTCACATTTTCAATGGTGTCGGATGGCTCAACCTCAAGAGTGATGGTCTTCCCGGTAAGAGTTTTAACAAAGATCTGCATTCCTCCTCTCAATCTCAGAACCAAGTGAAGAGTAGACTCCTTTTGAATGTTATAGTCGGACAGGGTGCGACCGTCCTCTAGCTGCTTGCCAGCGAAAATGAGACGCTGCTGATCTGGGGGAATTCCCTCCTTGTCTTGAATCTTAGCCTTGACGTTCTCAATGGTGTCTGAGGCCTCAACTTCAAGAGTGATGGTCTTTCCAGTAAGGGTCTTGACAAAAATTTGCATTCCACCTCGGAGCCTAAGGACAAGATGAAGGGTAGATTCCTTTTGAATATTATAATCAGACAGGGTGCGACCGTCCTCTAGCTGCTTGCCAGCGAAAATGAGACGCTGCTGATCTGGGGGAATTCCCTCCTTGTCTTGAATCTTAGCCTTGACGTTCTCAATGGTGTCTGAGGCCTCAACCTCTAGTGTGATTGTTTTGCCAGTTAGAGTCTTGACGAAGATTTGCATTCCTCCACGAAGCCTAAGAACGAGATGAAGGGTGGATTCCTTTTGAATGTTGTAATCGGAGAGAGTACGGCCATCTTCAAGTTGCTTTCCGGCAAAGATGAGACGCTGTTGATCTGGGGGGATTCCTTCTTTATCCTGGATCTTGGCCTTGACGTTCTCAATGGTGTCTGAGGCCTCAACCTCTAGTGTGATTGTTTTGCCAGTTAGAGTCTTGACGAAGATTTGCATTCCACCTCGAAGCCTAAGGACAAGATGAAGGGTGGATTCCTTTTGAATGTTGTAGTCGGAGAGAGTACGACCATCTTCAAGTTGTTTTCCAGCAAAGATAGACGCTGCTGTCTGGGGGATTCCTTCCTTGTCTTGGATCTTGGCCTTGACATTCTCAATCGTATCAGATGGCTCGACCTCGAGAGTGATGGTCTTTCCAGTAAGGGTCTTGACGAAGATTTGCATTCCACCTCGAAGCCTAAGGACAAGATGAAGGGTCGATTCCTTCTGAATATTGTAGTCGGAGAGAGTACGACCATCTTCCAGTTGTTTTCCAGCAAAGATAAGACGCTGCTGGTCTGGGGGAATTCCTTCCTTGTCTTGGATCTTGGCCTTGACATTCTCAATCGTATCAGATGGCTCGACCTCGAGAGTGATGGTTTTGCCAGTTAGGGTCTTGACGAAAATCTGCATTCCTCCTCTCAATCTCAGGACCAAGTGAAGAGTAGATTCCTTTTGGATGTTGTAGTCAGAGAGAGTGCGTCCATCTTCCAGTTGTTTTCCCGGCAAAGATCAAACGCTGCTGATCTGGGGAATTCTTCCTTATCTTGAATCTTGGCCTTGACATTCTCAATCGTATCAGAGGGTTCAACCTCAAGTGTAATGGTCTTGCCAGTCAGAGTCTTGACGAAAATTTGCATTCCTCCTCTCAGCCTAAGGACCAAGTGAAGAGTAGATTCCTTTTGGATGTTGTAATCAGACAGGGTTCGTCCATCTTCAAGTTGCTTGCCAGCGAAAATGAGACGCTGCTGATCTGGGGGAATCCCCTCCTTATCTTGGATCTTGGCCTTGACATTCTCAATGGTGTCAGATGGCTCAACTTCCAGAGTGATCGTTTTTCCGGTGAGTGTTTTAACAAAGATCTGCATTCCACCTCGGAGTCTGAGCACAAGATGAAGGGTGATTCCTTTTGGATGTTATAGTCGGACAAGGTTCGGCCATCCTCAAGTTGCTTGCCAGCAAAGATCAAACGCTGCTGGTCTGGGGGGATTCCCTCCTTATCTTGAATCTTGGCCTTGACATTCTCGATGGTGTCAGATGGCTCGACCTCAAGGGTGATGGTCTTCCCAGTCAGCGTCTTAACAAAGATCTGCATTCCACCTCGGAGTCTGAGGACAAGATGAAGGGTCGACTCTTCTGGATGTTGTAGTCTGAGAGAGTACGGCCATCCTCGAGTTGCTTTCCAGCGAAGATGAGACGCTGCTGATCTGGAGGGATTCCTTCCTTATCCTGAATCTTGGCTTTGACATTCTCAATGGTGTCAGAGGGCTCCACCTCAAGGGTGATGGTCTTCCCAGTCAGGGTTTTAACAAAGATCTGCATCTCGACCCTAGAGAAGGGAAAATAAGAATTGAAGAGATGATAGGATTCACACTGAATTTAGTTCAAAATAAATAAAAGCCATCAATTCACAAAAAACAAATTCACATTTAAAATTAGAAATTTCCTTTCTAATATCCCCCCCCCCCCCTTCATGACATAAATAAATTCAAAATGGCGACGGATCCTTCACAAAGGATCCCCGTTCCAACGATATTAAACTAACAAAAAACTCCCTCTCATACATAATTCACACTTACAATGTTTATGAGCTCGATGAATAGTAAAAGGGTCTTTTTTTCGCAAAGGGGAGATGTCTCCGATCCGTTAATTCTTTTTTGAGTACTATGTAAAGATCCACGACCTGTTTCTTCAACGTCCGTTTCTCTAATGATCCGAAGCTAGCTTCAGGGACGAAAAAGAAAACTCAGTTCTTTTTCAAGGGATACGTCACAAAGCACTCCTGCAAACCCCGTCTGCCCCTCTCTGCCCAGCTTTGACGTACAGGCTAAATGGAGATAAAGGAAGAAAGAAAGAATATGAAGCCAGGTCTTTCTCGCTTCTTCCAGGGAGGGTTTTTCCTAGCTTCACTCTCAAGTCTCAGTAATAGTGGATTTGCAAAGCATTTCGTAAGGTTAATGAATTAAAGAGAAAATGACAATGGACTCGGGTTCATTTATTTGTATATTTCATGAGGACTAAAACAAAGCATATCCATGTGAGGCCTTTGGAACATAGAAACATAGAATCAGAAAGAGACAACAGAGAGAGAGGGCATTATTATTATTAATATGTCGTAACTAAGGCTTTGTCGAGAAAATTGGAGGAGTCGGCCATTTTGATTTTTTCATGGACCAAAGTAGGTAGGCGGAGACCTTCGTACGTACTTATAAGTAGGGGCTTAGCTGGATCTCTCTTTGTCTCCCATTGCAATATAAATGTAGCCATCACCTGTCTCAGATGATGATAATATTCTGACAGATGTAATTCCTTGTAGGACAAGAGTACTCTACAGCAGTAGCTCGGTATCGAGGCATTAAAGCAGCAAAAAATAGGGGAATTCATGTGAATGAGAGTCCTATAAACTATTTTTGTCATAATTTTGATTTCTAAGGAAATTTCAGGGTTATTTACTGAATTAACTATGAGATGAGTGAACCCATGTTTATATCTTTATTGAATGCCCTGTTATCATCATATATTATATCCCTATTTCCAATCTGAAGCAGCTACAACCTTCAAAAGAGTCATTTCTGCTCTATAAGCCAAACGTATTTATGCTAGATGATTGATAAGAGATTACTAGCTGTTTCGCTGTGAAAGACATCAGGATTTCGTATTATATAATACTTCAGAAAATAATAAGAACCGCTATTACTAGAGATATGACCGGTACACAATGATTTATTTACCGTAAATTATCCTTTTTGGAGTATTCAGTTAGATAGTTGCATCTTTACACAAGATGGCATCTTCCTATGAGACATATCTGGTCGAACCAGACATGCTGAAGGAATAGCCTTTTGTGGAAGCCATTGTTTATCGATCAATTTGCAAAATATTGCATTACAGGCTGGGAAGAAAGACTTCCTCGTTCTTTGTATGAGAAGGTGCAAATTCCTTTGTTATATAATAGAAATGCCCTCTGTTTTTTTTTTTCTTAAATAAAAAGACGTTTCTTTTATCCTTATGATTTTGTCAAAATACTTGTTTTCCTGACAATAAAGAAGCTTCTTCGCATTTAATATGTGAAATTATTAATGTTATTCTGTTATAATAACAAGGATAACTACGCCTTAAGGGATCTTGACTTAGAAACGCAGTTCATTTTGGTATTGCGCAAATCCTCATGATAAGAGAACTGGGCCCTCATACCCGTTTAAAAAAAAACTAAAATAATCTCGTCAGAACGTAGAATGCATAAATAAATATGAGGAGGAATATTTTTGCAACAAAGAAAGGAGCGAGAGGATCTTCCTTTGTTAGACTTGAATACAACTTGAAGGGGATCGATAACATGACGTATCATATGTTTGAATAAAGAAGACTCTTTATTGCAATTGTTCATATTAAAGGGTTTTGAGTTATAAGCATAATGAATATTACTTATGAAGAGGGAGAAGCCGTTGAGTCACTTAGTCTTTTCAAGGCTTCTCTATCAAGCCAAACGGATTTCCTCCCCACTAAGAACACTTGAAACAATTCATATGCGTCTATTTTTTCCCTTTCTCATTTCGTTCCTCAGATATTTTTAGTATATAAAAGGTTGCGTGAAAGTATATGTCATATTAGTTACGTATTCTTATTTATTAGTTATAAATTATTATTACATAAATCAATTGTGTTTCGAATATTATAACAAGGGATATGAAAATATAAATTCAAGGTGTGACGTCATGGGTTTAAGTTCCTATATTTTAATAACTTGGGATCAAAAAAGAATTGAAATGCTCTGGAGTTCAAAGCCACTATAGGTGCGTATCCGTTTTGAATTATAAAACTATGCCTCGAATCAACGTCAGTCACAGTCAATTAGTGAATTAGAATTATATTATCTAAAAGCGACTAATTCAAAAGATAACTCGTAGTTTAGTTGTCAAATAACAAACGTTGTTAAATATTTTAATTATCCGCAACATTCCACATTCAAAAAGTAATAGTCGAATGTTCTTTTTATGAAGAAATAATACTTAATCTTATGTCTATGACGTCACGTCTTCAATTGATTTATTTCCTCTTCTCCTTATACTTTGTTCCCTTGGAAATATTCAAAATATTTTATATTAAAAGATTTTTATATATTTTAGCAGAGCTAAGATCACACAGAGCCTTAGTAAGTAGTTTGTATAGGGCTCTGGATTTACCGACGGATATACGGTATGTTAATAGCACTACTGACAGTTGATTTATTCTACCGCTATTAATTGTTTTTAAACTACCGAATGCCTCTACGGATTGTAGGAATTTTTCAGTATCTAAATATTTCAAGTTCATGATATATAATATATATTTATTAAATATTCAATTCATCGCATATTTTATTTATAGTAATAGTAGCTGGGATATGGCCTTCATTAATTGAATTCCTATATCCTAGCAACAGTTCGTGGGCCTCTGTGCAAATAAATAATTCATGCATGTTCTCGTACAGCATAATTTTCAGGTGAATTAAACAATTCATTTGATTGAGAGGAAACGACACAATAATTACAGCTTTTATACATCTAATGTTGTCATTTTGGGAGCAACATATGAAAAAAAAACAATATTGAAAAAAATGGCCGAGGAAACTACGGCCTAGGAAGATATGGCCCAAGGAAAAAATGGACCATGAAGAAATGACCGAAGATAGAAAAGGAAAATGACGACTCATGGAAAATGGCCCGAGTAAATCTAAGCCACGCCTAATGACGACAACAAAGAAAAAACATTGCTAAAACGAAATTATTTTTTGCTATTATTTACGTAATTTATATTAGAAATAGTATTTATACAATACTTAGCTGTATTTCAACTTAACCATTAGCTAAACCATGCGAGGTCCAATTTGTGCCAACATTTTTGTTTTAGAAACTGTAACTAAAATTTGATTTTGTTGTGAAGCATCAAGTCTGTTTCTAAATTTAAAACATAAGAATAATACTGAGCCTCTATATTGGCCCAGTATCTGCTTATGGATCTTACTATTCCGAAGCTTGTTTTTCTCTGTAGTTACTTTAATTAAAATAATAGCAGTAAATTTATTTGGTTGATGAAGGCAAATGATTTGAATCAGACAAATTTTGTTCAATAAACTGAAATATTACCTATAGCAAAAATGTTATTGAGGAAAAACAATGCCAAATTTTGATTTAGTGACCTCGAATTAAGTAGAATCAGTTATTTAATAAAAAATATGTAAAATAGTGTCATCCAATCTAATAAAATAAGAATTCCTTACGTCCGATCCTTCGTTTCCCTGACTCCCTCAAACGATTCATTAGATCTTGACTTGAATAAATTTGTGGGCTCAGGGAGTGGATGTGTGGTAATGAAGACTCCTGGAAAATACATTACAGCAATGTTTATTTGATTTGGCAAAACTTTTTTTGCGATTTCTTAAAATCTACCCAGTTAGATTTGAAACTAATTTTCTTTGGAGGATTTTCATGTGTTTCTTGGAAAATTCGTTTGCCATATGTATATTTAATGTAAAAATGTTTTCAACAATATTTTAATAATGACGCGTTAGATTTGGGCAAAATTTAATGGGGTGATTTTGGTTTAATAAGAAATAGTTTTGTGTGGTTGGTTGTTCCTCGAAAAAAAAAATATATAGTAATACAAATCGTGTATTAGTCCTCTATACCTCTGTACATATATTGCATTCGATGGTTAAAAATAAAGAAAAACAATCATATCTGAAAATATTTATGCATTAAACTAAATTGAAATCGTAATATCAAGACCATCATAAAAATATAAAAATTTACAGTAATTAGTTCAAAGTGTTTAATCACATTTATTATGATTTGCTGATTTTTTTTATAAATAATAAAAAAATAATATAAACTTTTATACGTATCATATCAATTATTATTACACAAACATATATCAACAAGCTACAACATTATAAATATATTAGGAGTTAATTGTAAAAATATTCAAATTATGTTTACAAGAACCTTGCTGTATATTTTTAAATTTATTTTTATTATTAACTATTAAGACATAAATAAAACATTAACTAGAGGCATGTATATACTCAGAGAGTACAAACCTCCGCCGATCCCCACCAAATGAATCACTTGGTCTTTTTGTCATTTCCAACCCTCTACGCACTGTCCTTTTAACTCTACATACTGCTCCTTTAACACTACACACTTGAATTATAGGGGGTGTTTCAGTTCATCAAAGAGGAGAGCACAGCACAGCGACATCTATTGGCAGAGTAGGCTAACTTGAAATATTTAGTAGTATTTAGCTCATTTTGCATCTTAAAGAAGCACTCAGAGATGCCAAATTTAATCACTTGTTTCTTTTGGTATTTCCAACAGCTCCAGAAAGTTTCATCCGAATCCGTTTCGCACTTTTTGAGTTATCCTGCTGACAAACAAACCAACCAACCAACAAACCAACGCCAGTGAAAACAATACCTCCTTCGGCGGAGGTAAAAATCTTACAATAAATATATTTTCAAAATTTAACAATTTGAACAAATATCATTACTATTTTGAATAGTAATCTATCATCTCACAACAATTTTTGAGCTTGAGGAGATTTTTTTATACGTTTAAAATAAATTATTGCTTTTATACAAGCACATAATAACAAGACACAGTATCATATATATTTTTTAATTTGGAGGTAAATGTAACAAACATTTAAATTATTTTTACAAGATTTTGCGGAACCCTTTCATATCAAATTTATCTTTGGCTTTTGAGAGACAATTTAGAAAGTAAAATAAGAATAGTAAGAACTTGGCATCAAATCTTACAGCTGAAATCTTTAAAAATGATCATTTGAACAATTATGATAGTCTTAATAAGGTTAGTATATGTCATATCACAGAAGATTTTTGTAATTCACTTTCTTAATATTGCCGCCATTAAAAAAGAATTGCCCTTTTTTACTTTAAATAGTTCAGTTATATAAAACAATAAATTTGCCTGGAAATAGAAACTGTATCATCTCTTGGAGTCACCTTTGATCTTGAAGCTTGGTGTTCTTACACTTCTAAATTAATTAAAAACTTTGGGAGGAACCAAGTTTAGCTTTGCGTGAATTACATTTGAACTTTGAGGATTGAGCTTTGCCTATATAACTTGAAACAACAAATGCAGTCGATTCTTTGACATTCTAAAATTACTAACAAATTGTATTTATGGTTAAATCGACAAAGTTTATAAATATTTTATTTTGTTTCAATCTTCTTTTATCAAATTCATTTCACCATTTAGGCACATCTTTTGGAAGAACGCATTTATTTTAGTGGTAACCTCGGTAGTTTGATCAATGCAGCCATATCTTTTCCATGAATTTCAACATTCGTGGAAGTATTATGGAAAATAAACTTTTTCATAGTGTAATGACAGAGTCTCTTTTTTAGTCCTACATTTTTTGCAATTAACAATTTTCCAGTTTTTAAAAATTATTGACAAAAAATATAGTAACTTTTCAACCCTATTAGATTTATAATTTAAGGCCACAATAGTGCCTTCATGAAAAAACAATATATACTAACAGTACGTGTTTTTTAAATTGACCTGAAGGAGACTTACTAAGATGATCTTCCCGTTTGTTGAAAAGTGATTAACGCTGTTCGAAACCAAGTTGATATTTTTGTGGCATATATGAAATATCAATAATTAAAGTCACTAATAATAGAATCAAATTCAATGAAAATCGAACACAGTTTAGATAGACAGTAAAAGTGTATTGAACCCTTTGTACTCCTCCAGTAAACATTCGTCAGAATTCTTTCAATTCCGTACTAAAATATCACTAAAGTCTACAACAATAATAAAGGAATAATGATGATAAGCTTCGCCGATAGCTCCATTTTCCTTTGAAGTCCTGGCTGTCAGGATATAGGCTGTTGACTTTGATATTTCGGGGATTAGGGAAAATATTAGACTGTAACGGATTGACCTGCTTAGTAACAGCAGGTCAAGCTTATCTCACACCTCAGCAGGTTCTTAATCTTAACTACTCTTGCCTGCGGCTATATAAGCAGCAGGCAAGAGATCAATGAAAACACTCTCTCTCTACATCATTGAGTTGTCATTTCTCCTCCTACTGCGTTCATTGAGGGCTTCAACTACCGCTTTGGAGCCCATTTTATTCTGCTCAATAATGTCTGAGCTCTCACATACAATGCAATCCGCGTGAAAATGAAGAAACCCTTAAATACTTGGAAGACACCATAGTCCCATTGCTGTCTCATGGAATGGATCTGATCCAGTCCCTTTTCGAGGATTCATTCAGTGAATTATAATGGAGGCAACATTGCAACGGCTGGTTTTCCATTCTATCCGGAGGTAAACTTGGGAACATATTATTTATCAGGTATAATCTGAAATATTTAAGCTATTAATACCATATTCGATAGTATTTGGGAACATTATTTACTCTGCTCAAAATTAGATCGTAGACGAGACGGAAAACCACACAATGACATGCAATTCACTAAATTAATATGAATATTCCAATTGATTCATATAATTGTCTGAAAATATATGATACACAAATTCATGAACATACAAATAAATGCACAGTTGAGTAAAATAACAACATGAGGCAAGAATAATGGCATCAACCATCAAAGTTTCTTTTTTAAAAACATTGTGTGATTCATGAGTTCCATACATAAATTTACTCAACAATGTAAGATTTTTTAAAGATAGAAATTATAGTCACTTAACTCGAATAATCAAACACCGCTGATTGGTATGTTTTTTTAATAAACAAAAACAAGATTTCTATTAAGATCCCAATGACATACAATGTACAATTATCAAATATATAGAAATACATTTGATATTATGAAATGAAATAAATAAACAAAAATGTTAATGAATGTAAAACGTTTATTAAGCAGAAATATATATATTATATTGATTCATTTGACACCGATATCATCACGATCGGTCAGATCCACATTGAAGCTCACGGAACCCAGAAAAAAGGGTCATATGGCATCGCCTAAAAAGAGAGGAACAATTTTAAATGGTGTTATGCAAAACTTGTTTTCAACACATTTAACTTGGAAATTGATTTCAGACGACCATGCCATCTTTAGAGTTACCAATGACAGGTAAGTCTTCTGGTGGAAACCGCGAATGGTTAATGAATGGTTTTTCATCATAAAGTACACATTTAAAGGGAATATGAAGAATTCTTACCTTTTTAGTGGTTATATCATCCATGATTTGAGTACGCTTCCGTTTTGAAACCATTTCTGTAAGAATATAAGATTGATTAATCATTGTATGTAAATGTCACATATCAAAAGCTGAGGAGGACTTTTTCAGGGATATCTACTATAATGGAACGGTAAAGTGGTTTGATTTCACGATACATCAATTGGAAAGATGCTTATTCATCACGAACAAACAAATAACGGTTCTATATTATTTATTTTTTGAATACTTACTTTAGGAAATATCCTTTCTCAGTAGAAATTCAGATTTGTTTTGGATTAACCTATGGAAGAAGAAGAAAAAATGTAGGATAAGTCATTTAGTATAACTGATCAAGAAATAGTTTACAAGCAATAGACTTAATCAGTCTCATTAAATCACATTTTTTGCTTTCATGGATATATAATAAATATACTGGATTCAAGCAAGGTAAGTTATACATCATTTAAAAAAGGAGACACAGTATCCAGAAACAATATACGTATAATTACCTTGATGTATCGATGAAGATGAAAGATTCAAGGGGCGAAATATACCTAAAAATAAAATGAATTAATAGATGAACGTCACATTTGCTTCAAAATATATATGCTTCAAAAATGTTCCATCGTCGTTATCTCACGCTTCCTGTGGAAATCTCGAGAAGGTGTGCGAAAGTTAGGAAACTTGCTCTACGATACCCAATCAGTACGAAATCTGGATAGAAACTGCCAGTGTTCCGTGACTCTAGGCTCGACGCAAAGAAACTCATTTGTGTGTTAGGGATACATACCTTTTCCCATCCGGTTCCGATATTAAACGCGTCTCCATATGCAGCTAATAATTATCGGATCTTGAGCCTAGGGGGCAATGATTAAAAAAATCAAATATTAGAATATTCAACGAGAAAATGGATAAACTAGAAAGAAGAAGAAATAGATCAGATAGAATAATGTGGTAGAATGTTTGTAATCATTAGCTTCATGTAGCAAATACTAAAAGTCATCACAAGTATTATTCAAAGTAGAGAAAAGAAAAAGGGGAGTAATACTTACAAGGAGGTAATTATCAGATGGTGCATGGAGAAAACAAATCCAACTCCAGCGAATTTCCATTATTGAAGCACCCATATCTCGAAGTTACCAGATCCCTATGATAAAAAAGAAAGATACTCGATGAAAAAAAAAATAAGGCAGAAAGAAAAAGAGAAATGATATCGCGATAGACGCTGTTTCGCTTCAGATTGAGGACCCAAGCATTGAATGCAACTAAGTCCACACCCAGAATCGAATTCCTTTATTCTACTTCATATTGACGAACCAAAACGGTATAAGAGACCCGACTTGGTGCTTTTTATGAAGCACACAATTTATTTTATAATGCGGATGATGACTTACCTTTGGAAATTCATTTTTCAAGGCTTATGACGAACTTGTAGAATCTGAAAAAGGATAAAATATTACTTAGTATATCCCGCTATAATACTATGACAAGTAGGAGTCTGTTTCATTGAACTTCAGTTAATTAATTATCGACTCATTATAATTCAGCCCCGAAAGATGGTAATGATTAATTGTCTCATCACATTGAAGCTCAAAAATGGGGGGAAACTCATTTTAAAACTAACCTTTTCAAGTCCTTTAATCCATCACGAGCATACATCATGGAATGTAGATTGTAAATCTGTAAGTGAAATAATATAACATTAGACGTATTTGACAGTAGCCTCATATGATAAAATAAGCTAAACTTGTGTTCAGTTCATTAACTCATTCACCAAGAAAACTATTCTGTCGGGGAAAGAAGACAAAAGAAGCTTATTTTCTCATCATAATTTGCAAATCTCGAGTATAATAAAAATATGTTTGACTCACCATTTTTTTAATAAGCTGGTACGATATGGTTTGGCAATTCGTCAACAAAGAGCTGTAATTTAAAAAAAGAACATTAGTAAACATTTCACAAACACAACTAATCGAGGAAAAAAAAGTACTGCATTGTCGTTGCCAAGTTCAAAAATTACATCAATATAGAAAGAAATTGAGTAACTGCGACATGGCTGCGTTTTAATTTCTGCCCTTTTTGACACTGAACTGGATCATGGAGGTATGACCAGACAATAACACTAAAAGGCATTCGTCTCAAACTAAATAGATTGCAACTCACCTGGTCCTCTATTTGTAGAGTAGGCATCCGGAAGCATCAGTTCCACGCTAGTAATACATAATCAGGGAATTAGTAATATGGTAAGCTAGTCTTCGTCATAAAGAAAAATGACGATATAGGGTGGGCTGTGTTCCTTGCTTTGAGTAACACCCTCAGTTTGAGACGTGAGGACGTGTTGCAATTTACAAGGATTACTCTAGCATCAGGGATTCCTTAAGATTAACACTCATAAGACCATAAAGGAATTACAAGCGGAATCAAAATGCAATGATTTGGGGATGGGTGGTGTGAAGCGCATACCTGGTGGTACATCCTAGGAAAAACAAAAAAAGACACACGGAGATGAGTCAATGAATTGGACATTTGGAGCACATGCGACTATGAAATGAATCTCAGACGACCAATGCCATCTTTAGACTTGCCGTTGAAAGACAAGTCTTCTGGTGGAAACCGCGAATGGTTAGGGAATGGTTTATCATCATGGATTCACCTCAATTCGAATGATTACAATGGGCTCTTACCTTGATTGAGGATCCAGTTGGGTACTCCCATTCATCCACGGCGACACTAAAGAGATAAGAGTAGCTTGCGTTAAATCAAAATCATTGGAGGATATTTGGGTATTCAACCAGGAGAGTTAATGTTTCAGACGACCAATGCCATCTTTAGATTTGCCGTTGAAAGGCAATTCTTCTGGTGGAAACCGCGAATGGTTGATGTAGGATTTTCATCAGTAAATAAAGAAAAAAAAACAGTGAGAAAGCTCGACTTACCCATCACTTATATATCATCCGGGCTCCCGAGAGAAAATCTGCATCACTATTAAAAATGAAAAAAAGGCACACAATTAGGTCTTAGGACGATTTGGTGGAATTTATTTTTCTAAGAGCGAGGTTGTTTCAGAGTAAACAATTCATCAAGAGTCAATAGAACGCAAGTGAATAAATATTTTTCGTTGGCCCGAAAGAGACTTGAACTTACCTCCATTGAGCAAGGATTGGACCCTTGTACGATTGGACATCGCCAAACAACTGAAAGAAGAGAAGGAAGAGAAGAATTATAATAACTTTCTTAAGGCATGCTCTCTTGAGCGACGCAGGAATAAGGTTGCTACCATGTGCTCTTTAGCAGTTATTTATTACAAATAGCATTTTTTGTAGCAGTTGCCCTCAACAAGGGGGGGGGGGGGCAGAACTCATGTAAACAAAGGAGGATATTTCCAATAAAAAAATGTGACGTCATCACATCTACGATTTGCCTATGTATATAATACCTCTAGGACAACTAAGCTAAGAACGTAAAGGATCTCAAAGGAATAACGTCCGGAGGCTCCCTCCCGCCACGAGCCACCCGGGGACGCACAGCTTCAGCATCAGGGAGGAAGTGGAAGTCCTGAACACTGCACGGGACTCTGAGGCCTTTGGCTGGTAGCCCGTACGCATCTAGGAGCTCCGGAGCAACGTGGCCGTCCTCTGCAGCTCCGCCTCCACGGAGAGCTCCCGGTTTCAAATTTTTATTTCCTTTTGAAATTAATCACTGTTTTTAAATGTACTTTGATTATATTTAATAACAAATAGATACTGTGACGTCATCTGTGACGTTTCAGTTTTTCTTTTCTAATCAGAGGAATCTAAACATTGCGTTCTGCGCATCTTGTATTATCTATTATCTTTGCCTCAACATATTATTGTTGTTTTAAATAGTAGGCTTTTACTAACGTTTTATTAAAGGCATTATCATTCATGAGTCCGATATCATATTAGCCATGGAGTATTTTTGTTCATTTCCATATCTATTACCATGTTGAAAGCATTCCAATTTTTCGTCGTTCCGTTCAACATAGTTTTTAGCGTTGCGTTCCGCGTTCAACTCAAAATAATTATTTCTTATGGGCGGGAAATTTTAGAAAAATATTAATGTATCTTATAGGTTTTAGTAACTTTTGCAAATATACTTATTGCCGACTGGAACTTTGGTCCAGAGGATTTTTTTGAAGGAAAATATATAAAAAGCAAACATTAGATCCAACCAGGAGAAAATATGTACTACTAAGCATATGATTGTTTTGTTATTTGATAAAAGTATCAAATATATATATTTTTGAGTTTTAAAAATGAACATTCTAAAAATATTTTGTACGATTTTTATAGAATAATTATTGAAGTGAGTGTGAATAATTATCAATTAATAATTATTATATAATTATTTATTAAAAACTCAATTTAAATACTTCATAAACTTCATGTTTATAAAATATTTTATACGTGAGAAAAAAAATTCAGGAGAACAAAAGGATTTTATATATATATATATATATATATTGACATCGACTTAATATCAAAGAAAAAACTAAGCTTAGAACATTTTGTGCCTGAAAAAGTTCCAAAATGAGATAATACTGTCCAAAACTTCATAATAATATATTCAGATAAATAAAAACTTTAAAATTTATGAAAGTATTCTCCATTTAATAAACATTAGGAGTCAATGGACTGTTCATTTATTGAGCATGGTGAGAAAATGATTACCTATATTCCTTATAATTATAATAACAAACAGTGGAACGGAATGCTAAAAGTGATTTTTTATCGCTTTGTTCCGCATTCCGTTCCATGAGATCTCGTTTTGTTCATTAAACGATCGTTCCGCGGTGTGCGACGTTCAATTTTTCGTTCTGTTCTCAAGCATGTCTATTACTCATTTCACGTATTTATATAACGGTGAACTTAGCAAACCCTTTAATATAATGGATCTACGGATGGCGAAGAAATGGATAGGGGTCGTTTTGTGGAATGGGAAAGTCTGGATGTCGTTTGTCAGCGTGGGTTGCGTGGAAAATTAATGGATGTTCGTCAAAGAATAATAACGGAGCAATTGAAAAGTTGCAATCTACGGAACCTCTAATGGAATCATCACAGAACAACATTAGAGATGTGCCGACGCTGGAATAAAGTCCATCATTACTAGAAAAGTAGTGAGTAAATATGAAACTATTATGAATTACGGTTCTAGGAATAATTGTATAAAACACTTATGCATAAGGAAAAATTTGATAAAGCATATTTGTGTTCGGAATATTTGATACTAGGAATTTTTCTCTAACGACACTTTTGTATAAAATGCATTTTTAAAGGAAACTACGTACTTTTGGGCCCAGCTTATCAGTCAAAATAGCTTTATTGAGCATTAATGAGCACATTTGGAGTTTTATTATATAAAAATAGTAAAAGAGCCCATTTTGAGTACTTTTTCGTTCATATATAAAGTATAATAGACCCATAATGGTACCATAAACATTGAGCTACGGTAAGGTAAGGTAGGTTTCGTGAGGAATGAACAATAACATAAGAATAATAATAAGCTCAGGACTTTGTTGTGTTAATTCGGACAATTACGGACTTCCCGGATCATCTTTGCTGGACGACATTTCCCTACGGTCTTTCAGCTGGAAAACCTCCCCTGTCTACAATAGATCCTTGATGCACTCCGGATTCCAACCGGTCTGGATCCCAAGGCACTCTCGGGATCCATACAGTTATTCGTATGTTAGGGCACTTACTCCACGACTGATCGCCACGAGAGTCCTATCAGGAGGAAGCGGGTTTAAATACACCTTAAATGCTTAAATGCTGTGGATATGAGAAGTAGTGGGGACCATCCATCCAAAAAATATATAAAAATATAAATGATAGATTATTACAGCAAATGGAGGACTACGATAGATCCGACAAGATGAATATATAGCTAATATAGCAAGAAATTTGCATTCTTTTTGAATTATATTATATATACATTTAAATAAATCTATAATATGTACATAATACAATATTTTTTGTTTAAAATAACATTATACTTTACATATGATTACATTTATATATTGAGTACATGAATTATAATTATATGATGGAATAATATTAATCCGCATTATCCAGCACAATAAGGGGATATGAAGTTCAAGGTCTGAAACCGGGAGCGGTTCATTAAAATTTAAGAAAAGGATTTTTTTTGCTTATTTTTTTGGTTGACTTATTTTTATCATCAACAAACAGTATAGATTTATTTTGATTAATTGAAGTACATATGTTTTTTAACTCATCAACATCAGAAAAACATAAGAGATAAGAAAAAGTATGTTTAAAAGTGTAAAAATAATTGTGGTCATTTTATAACAAACTTTATGAGATGGTCGACGCTTATATCTTCATATATTTTGATTTTAGTAAACATTCGATGAAGTGATGAAGATAGTAATGAGAGTTTTCTGTCTTGGATTCAATCATAGCTGCAATTAAGGTCTCAAAGAGTCATGACAGACTTCCTTAAGTTGCATAAAAAAATAAGAAGTAATCATCTCCACATTTAACTTCCAAAAATAACGTAAGAAGACTCAAGTATTGGCTAATGAGCCACCCTTCGGTGTTTGTAATAAAAGCCTCGGGTATGGGTTTTAGTTGACATTAATGATTATATTTTTTTAAAGTTATAATATTCCAGACAATTTTTTTGTCTTTATATTATCGTCATTAACTTATTTAATAGGCGAAATATGCTCTTTCTCATTGTCTCCCATCAAGAACATGATCGGAATGAAAAAAATTTATATAAGTAGGATAATCATTTGTCTATCCTCTTTATTTGTGTGTATAAAGAAGTCTCGGGTATGGATTTTAGTTGACCATGGATCTCAAATAGACAAGAAGAAGAAATGAAGAGATCAAATAATTGAGGTAATTTATTTGCTCGAGACAAGGATGGAAAACATAGTATATAGTAGTGATAGGATTTTCGGCTCTATTTTGAGATTCGGCTCTAATGGCTCTTCTTACTGTGAAGAGCCGGCTCTTTCGGCTCCCAAACGGCTCCCCATACACATTTTACGTTATTAATTAATTAATAAATTAAACTAATTTACACATTTTGTTTCATTATTGACATTTTTAAGCACTTATGATGAGTAAAAATGCTGGATAAACAATGCTTTATAAATAGAACTTTTATTATAACCAATTATTAAATTTCACAAAAATAGCAACACTTACAAGAAAATTAATTAAAATTAATTAAACAATAATAAATAGCCTATTAAGCAGACATAACAAAAAAGGCACCAGAATACAAATATCAAAAAGGCCTACAGTGCTATGAATTAAGAATAAAACAATTAAGGTTTGTAAAAAAAGATTAAACCAACAAAAATGCACCAAATACAAATATCACTAGGCTACAGTGCTATAAAGGATTTTAAAAAAGCATGGAGCAAGGAGAGGGAGGGGGAGGAGGGGGGAGACTCGTGGTGTGGCACTTGCACTCAGAACAAGTGCAACGACAGGGCGGGGAGAGGCCAGCGAGATACTGAAGGAGAAGAAAAAAAAAACAACCGGCTCCCAAATAAAAATCCTTAAACGGCTTTCTTGCGGAGGCCGGTTCCTATCGTTCACTTCAAAGAGCCGGCTCTTAGAGCCGGATCGTTCGCGAACGACACATCACTAGTATATAGATAAGGAAACAACAACAAATCTTTAAATAAGAGTGAGAAAGAAAATATATAATGCAAACGAAATTAATGGTCCAATGAACTCCGTCCATCTCCTCTCTGAGCTCCATATATCACGTGGGTTTGAGAGCTGCTTCCTCCCGATAGGGTTATCATATCAGTCAGTTGTGGATCCCGAGAGTACTTTGGAGATTCAGAGTGGTAGGAATCCGGCAGTACTGCGGGGATCCTGGGAGCGTCAGGATCAATTGCAGCCGGAAGGGGGGATAATTAATATGCACGATGTGAGGATACCTCCATACGATGACGTCAATAATAACGTCCTTCACCATTGACGTCACGGGAGCCTCTCGCTCTCTCTCTCTACATCTATTCTCTCGCGCTACTTCTTAAGTTTGAAATAAAGTATTCTTATCTATATAATTAGCAGGGCTGTTGGAATTTGGAACAAAAACCATGGCCTATATGCCCAGAAATATGCGGGAAAAAATGACTAAATATGCGAAACATATGCCAAAAAAGGTTAAATAAGCAAAAAAAAAAAAAAGCCTAATATGTTGAAAATAATGTATATTCTAAGTTAATAAAAATTATGTCATGTAATTATTGTTCCACAGAAGAATGACATATCTTTTACATGCCTCTCTGTCAGACTGGTTCGCTGGTCAGACAAAAGAGACTTAGTTTGGAGAAGCCCTTTCGCAGTCCACAGAGGTAATTGGAGCGCAAGAGAAGAGGAACGGCAATTTGGGATCATCTTTGAGCTCCAATGTCTCTCTCTTCAGATTCTGGCGTATAATTTATTTTTTCGAAGTCCAGATTCTTCCCAAGGACACTGTTCAATTGCTGGCAAAGGGCTCAACAGTCAGCTGTATCTGCACCCCTCTCAAGGAATCCAATGCTCTCCGTCAGTGGAAGCGCTTGCTTGCTTTAAATAGCGCGTACCAGTGGAGTAAAGTTGCCCTTGATGAATGCCAGCTGACCCGGCAGTTTTGGTCCTTGAAAGTTTCTTGGCTTTGAGATATATATTGAAGTGTCCAATCCCCTTGAAATGATCGCAGTAGTAGAATGCCGCTTCGAGCCAAGTTCCTCACTTGGTCAGGCAAGGCTCTAGGACAGGAGGAACTTACCTGGAAGCGGCAAGGGCCTTCTTGCATCGAGGTGCTTTGACAAAACCTTCTTGATCTCAGATATCAGTTCATCCACTAGAGGAAATTCGTAACGAACCAATTCAGCGACCCTGTTGAGCGCGTGACAGATGCAGGCGGACATGCATCATGTTGGGGAAGAGTTCTTTCAAAACCTCGCCCGGCCTTCAGTGAGTGAGCAGGTGTAGACGTTGTAGTCAAAAATCTTCACCTAGACCTTAAAGTGCCCCTGTCACGGCTTGTTGATGTTTTGTTGTTGTTGGCAGCATGGATGTCAAGCAGTCCAACGAAGGGTCGATCCTTGAAGCGTCCATCGAGGGGCCCAGAGAAGACTGCAGTCATGGCTCTTCCACATCTGTCAGTTGTCTCACCACAAGAACGAACAACCTTGATCCTGCAGCCGTCCTTCACCTTATTCATATTGACCTTGCTTTATTTCTCCATTGCGTTGTGACAGACAACTTACTTGGCATTGGCTCGTGGCAGACCTTTCAATGAAGGCCTAGAATGCACGATATTCAGACTTGGCAATTGTTATGTTGCACTCCACAAGCATTTTGGCTAGGTCATGGGTGAACGGAGTCACTTTCTTTAACAGGCCAGTCGTCAAGAAAAAAAAATTCTAAAAGAAACCTTCATCACTTACAGAAAACGAATATGAACAAAAATATTAAACTGCTGGGCAGTTCAAAAACAGCCGGGACCCGTCTTTCAGGATATATGTATATAGTATATATATATCTGGAAATTTGTTCAAAATATGCGATAAATAT
>CP045907.1:12525039-12536123 GCA_013387185.1 Caligus rogercresseyi
AGCTAATTCACTGTTCTTCCATTGCTTTAAAGAGTACTTATGTTGATGCTCCTAATGATTAAAACCATCTCTTTATAAGTTTTCCAAGTCATGCCTACATTAAAGATAAATATATATGGGGTTGCGTTTAATTATCATGATTATTATTATTATCACTAAACTATCTAAATAAAACATATGGTTTAGTCTTTAAGTAATACAAAAAGATGTAGTCCCTTGGTTAACATAACAATATGATTATGGTAGGAAGGATGGTACCTACATCTCTCCGCCTCCTTCATTTTCTTCTACATGTCTCAATGCAGTGTTGTCTGTTGTCGTAGCAACCCATCAATTACGGAGAAGAAGAAAGAAAAAAAGGATTTACCTTCGTTAATTTGTCATTGCTACTATTTGTGTAGACGGCTTTTAAGACCCCTTTTCTCCCTTCACTTTCCACGTTCATAATAACATGGTATTATGACCTTACTCCTTTTAGGAGTATCCCTCCAACAAGGATGAATATAATCCTGGCAAATCCGGAGTCATACAACCCACACAACCAACCAACCAACCCTCCAACTTCTTCCCCCTCTCTTTCTTACAAAACAATGATCATAATTGGCTTACTTCTCCGGAGTGAGGATCTCCAAAACAAAATCAACAATAACAAAGAACCACGAAATAATTGAATATTATGGAATAGCATTAATGGAGACCTGTTCTAGTGGAAGGAGTGTTTGCTTTTTATGGAGGGATTGATATTATATATGTACACTTGACAACAACATACACCTCTTGCCTCAACCTGCTCTGAAGAAGATCTCTTTGAGTCCTAAAAGAAGATTAAATCATTTGATTTCTGGGTAAGATTTTGATTGTCATAGACATTGTAATTGACATTGTCAATATATGAAAAGTAAAAGCGGGAAAAATCAAAAATGGCTCAATTTTACAAGGAGTAAAGGTATCCTTTTACTAGGTTTCGTCAGAGCTTCTATTGTATTGGACATCAATTTGTAAGAAAAGTAAAAGCGGGGAAAAGAGTATATATATAATAAATAATATATATAAATAAATATCATAAGTATAATACAAAGGCGTAGAGACAAGGGGGGCAACTGCCCCCCCCAAAAAAAAAATTCGGGTGAGTTCTCAAATTTGGGCAAATTGGGTGAGGTATTCGGGCATTTCATTGTAGAAAAAAATGACATTATGAAGCAAACGGATTTTGAGATAAAACAAATAAATATATAAATATATTATTACTCTAAAGAAAATATTAATCTAAATACCTTCCTTCATTCGGTTATTTTTCACCGATTTAACAGCTCTTTTTAAATTTGCAATTGTATATATATATATAATATACTTTATATAGGGTGATTCATACCTATATTTTGCACCCAATTCTTGAAATAGCATTTATATAGAGGACATTAGATGCGATCGAATGGTGAAAAAAAACAATTACTACTAGGTTTACTATATAGCTTTTGGGTCCGTTGAGGAGACACTTCCATTATTCGATTTCGTTCAAACTTTCACAAGATATGCACTAAGGTAAATCCTAGGGGGAACCCAACTCTCTAATCCAAGATACGTGAAATAGAATCACCCTAATATAGATACATAGATATAATCTATAATAATATATAAATATATATTTAATTTTATGAATTATATGATGCATTCAGAACTAGAAGATGTAGAACAGCCCTTCAATTTCTTTGTCACCCTCCAAGCATTGATAACGTGCATACCTCGTTTCGTTGTTGGATCATTATGAACTGGTCCAGGATAAAAATATACTATCTAGGTATTTGTTTCAAGCATCCTTTTTCGACACAAACAACTCACTTATAAAAATCTTTATTTTAAATTCCATGTTGCAAAACAAATAAGTGCTTATATAAAATACAAATAATTTTGTCTCAAATTAAAATAATCATCTAAATGAAAGGTGACAAGAAAATTAATAAGTGAGTACCAAATTAGATAGCCTCCCTTTACTTCCCCAACAATAGAACAAATCTCTCATATACACGTGCGGATTTAAATTCAGCCCACCCCCCCTCATCAGGGCGTTGCGCCGCTGTGGCTTCATCTTACACTTAATAATATTCATTGTCGTTCTCATTTTGTAGTGATAATAATTACTTATATGTATGTTAAATATTTAAGCTAAATAAAACCTCATTATAATCGGTGGCCCTTGCCACGACAACAAAGTTGTTCCTCTGTATCAACATTAAAAGTTGCTTGTGTATCAGTTCTTGTAAACTCTTGAGCAACGTTTTTTTTCAATTGGCAACTTTTTTTGTTTATTTATTCCCACATAATTGGAGATTTCACCTCCATTATTATTAACCAATGGCCATGACTATGACGGACCTCAAAAGCTCCTCGTTCCACTTATAGCCCTTTATCTTCTCCTAGAATGACGCCATGATGCTAACTAAACTACGTATCGAATGCAGGCAAGCTAGCTTTCATATTTGGCGCGCAATTTTTATTTGATAATGTCGTTATCAAGTTATGAAGCGCTAATTAGGCGACAATTTGATCTCGCACCCTGAATATATATATATATATATATAACTAACACAACAAACCTAAAAATAAATCTGGTATTGTCAGTAGACTAATATATTATTAATCGGTATAAGATCTCCTTATTCATTGCTAAATAATTTATTGCGATAAAAAATGTATAGCCTTATAAGCTGTTCTTCTTTCTGTATTTATTTTCTGCTTTTTTCATATTCTCTTATTAGATGCTATTACAATTATCTATTCGAGGATTTGTCATCATATTTTTTGTAGGATGATATCTCTGAGTGATGGTCACATCTCAATGCCAAAATGTTATTTCATAAACTTAAATGTTTTTAAATAGTTCTGCTTTTTTCCTTCAATAATCACTTTCTAGAAAAAGTTGTTTTGTGATATTCTTATAAATTATTTAAAGGACCTGAGTGATGATTGTAACTATATAATATTGATAATTTAACTCAAAATAATGAAGCGAAAATAAAAGTGTAGAAAAAAAACCATAAGAAAAATCCCTTTAATTTTATTTGTGGAGCTTGACCTCTTGACAAATGAGTATTGTTGCTTCAATCAATAACTCTCTTCTATTTAACAATTTGATGTAGCCCTTTATGTTGAAGGCTTGTTCAAAGCTTCGCTATCTAATAAGTGTATAAATTAGAAGAGTGGATCGATATTTACGGAAATAAACGATTAATCACATTTATTTACATTTTTTTCATTGAAGTCTATTAGTTCTTTCACTTCTTTCGCTTGTTGATATCCATTGGCTATAGTCTTCAAAGTCCCCTATAAACACTCTTCAAAACAACAATCAAAAAGCAAAATAAACGTAATCCAACATTATAAACATTGAGCTTTAATATTATATTTTTATACATAAATTTTTTTCCTCTTGCTTGACTGAATACAAATATTAAAAAAAAAGTCGTCAAAGGTGAATATATCAATATAAGAAAAAGGTAAACAAACATCTCCACTTTTCTTTTGTTTTCACATCAAAACTAGCAGATGAGATCAAATCTTCACCAAAGCGATCAAATAAGTTTAGGAGCCCATGCCGACTGTTTGAAGTGAAGCTATGATCGATCATTTATTAAAGAGGGCAATCCGTTTGGAAATGATTTTAATTAGCGCCTGATCCTTCAATGTGTGAAGATTTAACCAACCATGATATAATATAAGGACCATAAGGATATCATGTTATTTTTTATAACAGGAGAGAGGGGCTCTTGAGGTTTTTTTTTTTTGAATGAGAGATAAAAAGAGAGCAATCCTTAAGCATCCAAGCAATCTTTCTCTTAACTCTCAAGGTTCGCATGTCTATAGCTTCTTTTTTTTAGGTCTTGAGAGTACGTAAAGAATTATCGGACAAAGAGGGCATCTCCCATGGCTCAAAATGCAATGGGTCAATAAAAGAAATAAGTTTTAAGATCCCTGTTTTATTGAAAGTTTTGCCACCCTATATGCAACATATTTGTGCTAGATGCTAATCCAAAGCGGGATTTATATCCTGGTTAGATAATGCAGAATGATAGGAGCAGAGAAGCCTAACAAAAAATTATTCGAAAGAATGATTCGAAAGATATTACAAACATATTTATATCATGATCATGGTTAATAACGTTTCTAATCACATTAAGCTTTAAACGTTTTATGATGTTTTTAGATCTTCGGTGATTGAATCAAGATGATGTACATCATTAAGAATCCGAAAAATACTTTTTTTCCGTAACAAATGTTTATCCAATAAAGTGAAGCGGTTTCAATAATATGCAGATTGATAATTATATGCTCTCATATCATTCTTTTCTTCAGTATATCATCACTATTAAGAGCTTAACAATGGTTCAAAGCAGTTTGAAGCTAAGAAGATGCTTTGAAAAAATATATGTATTTTTAATTTTTTTGACACTCCCCACATATGGTATTTTTAAAATTCTACGTCAATGCCAGTCACTCTATTATCATCACATCATCACTTTTGTAATCATTATTGCTTTATTTATTATTTGGTTCAGTTTAAGAGGGATATCCCAATCATCAAAGTTTCTGGATACACTTTTTGATATTGACATTTTTTATTACATAATTTCATTGTGTTTTATATATTTATTTTAGACTAGTTACAAATACTAATTTGCCCCATGAAAAATTACTCTATCACACACACTTACATACTTATACATATACATCGAACAGCTCGTTATCCAGCCGTCTATTTGAGAGAAGAATTGAATAATATTTGTTCAATATAATTAAATTGACTTTAAATAATCTTTTTCCCGCTGATACAGAATGAAATCAAGTTTTAATGGGTTTCAATCAAGATGAAACAAGTAAATGTTGGTCTATGCAAATGGGAATTGTTATGATATATTTAAATATTAGTAGTTTAATTGCTTCATTCTTATATATCATCTGTAACTTTTTGGTAGATTGGGTTTTTAGTAGATTAAACTATATATTTATTAAAACAAATTTCTCATTTTGTCTACAGTTACATTTTGTTCGTATATAATATCTATATATAATAGATAAAATTTTTATCATAATTAATAAATAATATGAAAAAGTCAGATTATATATATTATATGGTGCACTTTTAACTTGAGATGTCCGGTACTTGTGTAAATATATTCATGTAAATATATGTTAATTTAATTAGGCCTGATCCTGATCCGGTTCCCTTTTTCTTCTTGAAGAAGAAAAAGGGACAGATCAGTAGTTCTTGATTGCCGTGTAAGATAGAAGTTCTTAATAAAGTTTCCAAACTAAAATGCTTAAAACTGAGTGTATCATTTTCCCTGGGACCTCTCTACATATATATATTATTATATATATATATATATATATATATATTATATATATATATATATATATATATATTATATATATCTATATATATATATATATATATCAGTTTAGGTTAAGCATTCATTTAACTGAAGAAAGAGAACAATTTACATGAAAGATGTCGAAATTAAGCATTAAAAAGACATTGACAACTCAAAAGGATTTGGGTTAGGAATGTGTCCTTTGCTGAAAGGAGCCTTATTATATGAGTTTCAACATTTCCCTAAGAGAATAAAGGCTAAGAAAAACTTGTAAATTAACCTATTTTCAAGAGAGCTAAAATAATACAAGAGGGATTTGTGTTTTTTATGCCTCACTTCTATTGTTGTGATTACTATGTATGATGATGATGATCTCAGCCTGCTCTAACTTCTTGTTTACAGTCTAACATTTTAATGAGAAAATAAGAAAAGAGCCCATTGAAAGGATCCCTTTGTGTGTAGTTTTGGTACTTGTAGTTGCTTGCTATCGTGTACA
Organism: Caligus rogercresseyi; assembly: GCA_013387185.1. Classification (NCBI taxonomy): domain Eukaryota; kingdom Metazoa; phylum Arthropoda; class Copepoda; order Siphonostomatoida; family Caligidae; genus Caligus; species Caligus rogercresseyi. The sequence goes on from CP045907.1 coordinate 12,530,905, forward strand.
ATAACACAACGAAAAATATATGGATGAAACAGGGAGTAGAAAAGAAGGAGACAAAAAAAAGAGTTCAAGTTGAAGTTTTATTTTTTGAAAACAAAAAAATATACATTTATTTTTTGCTTAGACAAAATATTGCTCATATCTCAGACGACAAGAAACAGGGGGGACTGATGTGAACTATCCTCTTTCTGACTTCCTTTAGGATGAAGGGCAAAGATTTCAGGTGCCTTCTGAACACATAAACCTGGATAAGATATCTATAAGTTTCTGTCAAGATTTTAGTAAGTTTTTATAGTTGGAAGTCATAAAAAATAAGGGAATAGTGATGGTGGCTCTTGCTTGCAAAGGGACGTCATTCAAAGAAGATGCTCTTATTTATAGGAAGAACTCCTTTTTTGAAAAAACTATAAACACATCATAAAAAACTATGCTGAGAAAAGGTTTTTAATCTTTTTTATTTGTAGTTGAAGTCTTATGAAAAAGGTGGATTTATCTCTACGTTAATGTTGTTTATAGGATGCAAGTTGTCGATAGATTAATCGATAGTTTTTTATTTAGTCGACTTTTAATCGATTAATCGATGACAGCGCCAAGAGTAAGGGATCTGTGAATTGGGATAGGTAAGTGGATAGGTCTATTTTGATAGAGATCAAAGCTAAAAAAAACCCGCATTCTAAAGAAGTTTTTCTAATTTGTCGACTTTCAAGTCTAAATCTTAACCAATGACGTCTCTGGCTATTTTTCCGCATCCAAACGTGAGCTTATAAGACGATTGAATACAAGATGGGATTTTAATCACCGTTAAAGATAATAAAGTCTCATAACATACAGACACAGAGTTTGCGACGATAATCGAAACGCACAAACTTAATCGTTAAAAATCTTAGCGATTATGATCCTTAGGGCTGTGGATGATTTTAATATCGACCTTGAGATAGAAAGAAAAAAAACTGAAAACATAGAGACATCTCTCTGGCCTCTCTTTATTATAGTATTAAACCTCACAAACCTCTCCCTTTTTCATAACAGATTTTTTACTATTTATTTTATTATTTTTTACATTTATTACAAAAAATTCAATACATTTTGATGCTTGTTTCTTTTATCTTCTAGATGAATTATGAGGGGCGGTCTTACTGTCTTCCTCCTTCACTTTCGTCGTCAAATCGGCCAGAAAAATGCTAAAAGAATTGATAAGCTTTGAGAGGAAGCCTAGAGAGCCTTCCGTGAAGAGGAGGCTTGAAACTACTTACCATAAGAACAAGTCAGTCCTGACAAGAGACGATGGAGTTCCTCTCGTCCAGGAATCCTGTCGAATAAATGACTCCGGACACAGGGGGGACTCCGTAATAAAGTTTCCTCCTCTAGAGTTATATAACTCAAGCTGTTTAATGTAACGCAATAATATAATAAAAGCTTTGTTATGAAAAAGGGAGAGTTTGTGAGGTTTAATACTATAATAAAAGAGAGGCCAGAGATATGTTTCTATGTTTTCAGTTTTTTCTCTTTCTATGTCAAGTCGGTATTAAATCATCCACAGCCGATCCTTAGTTTCATTACTTTTTTGTAATCCCTTATGTTTATGCACGCAAAAGGGCTTTGTATATGTACATGATTTGTATATAATATATATATATATATATATATATATATCTATATATGCATATATATATATCAATAATCTTTCCACCAAAAAATATTTCCAGGTTTGTCATCCAAGGTTTATATATAAAATAAGCTCAATGCAATCATACGAATTATATATATATATATAATTTTAGCTTGAATAGTGGAAATTCAAGAAACTAATCTTCTTGATGGCTGCTATTATGAATGATACCCTACATCATACGAAAGTAAAATAATTATATACAGAGTATAGTTGTTTTATTTTAGATTTTAATACATTTTTAAATATTGCTGCCATTTTGATATTTAATTTGTGTTCAACCCGGTGTGTCACTTTGACCCATTTCCCCATTTAAAAAGGAATGATAAAATGAGAAGTTATTATGTTATAAAACTGATAAGAGGGCATTCCAAGAAAAAATATATAAGTATGCCTCGAATTCTTCATTCGTTTTTATTATTTTTTATCTTAATGTACTTTATGTTTGTCCCTTAGTTGTGAAGTGGAATCAAGACCACAGGCAAGACAGATTTCTTTTTAAGTATAAATTAAAAAACGTTCCTACTCCTTTTAAATCTCTCCTTTTCTTATTTGTCTATTTCAATCTACCCATCTTTATATAAATATATTATATATATATATATATATATGATATCTGATATCGTTATATATACTATATATATATATAATACAGGCTTGTGGTCGTTCACTTTTTTTAAATCGTTTAGTTCACTTTAATCGTTCAATTTTTTTACATCGTTCACTTCATTAAATCGTTCACTTTCATATCGTTCACTTTAAAAATATACAAAAAAATAATATATACTATATATGTTATATATAGTGTTTATATATATATATATTATATATGGTTCTATATTATAAGGGGACGTTAATTTTGTCTCTGTTTGTCACTTTTATTTTACTTACGACTGCGTTGTTAGTAAGGTGTCAATATTAAATTATGCAGTCTTGTCAATGATATACCAACGATGATCATAGTCTGTTGACAAAAAGAAAACAATAATAACACACTTTTCGAAATTCGTTCATCGTTCATGAACGATTTTTTGAACGATGAACGAATAGAACTTATATATATATATATATATATATATATCAGGAAACGTTCTGATTTTTTTTGGATAGATTGTTTAAATTTTAAAAGTATAGGAATAATTATTTTCTAAAAACGTCGTCACTTTCAAGAATGACGAAGGAACGAATATATTAAAGTCCCGGCAAAAAAAGTGTCCCGGTCTTCCTGAATATATATATATATATGAAAAATAAATATGTATATATAATATATATTATATATATATATATATATTATAATATATTATATATATATTATATATATATTATTATATATAGGTATATAGATAGCAAGGACTTTTAAACGGCTTCCAACTAGAATTTGACACCATGTTTCGAACCAGATCTTTTGCATAATAATTTTTGAAAAGATCCAATACTTCTAAGGTTTGCATTTGGTTCCCACGAAAGGACACTCCTTAGCCGTGGGAGTTTCCCATGAATACGGTCCATTGATAATATAGAGCGCCAAAGCCACATTAACGCAACATGGGCCGAAATAACGTAGTCTTAGTGCATACTACAACCCTAGATATATAATTATATAATATTTTTTTCAACCAAGAGGATCACAACATGAGACATCCTTCAATATTGATCACTTAATAATATTGTAATATATCTTACTTGTCTCCGTTCATAGTAAAAAGTAAAAATAAAGCTGATTTACTATCAGCCTGGACCCATAATTAAGTTTTGCGAATGTTGTTTTGATCCTCTTACTTTCTCCACAAACTATCAGCTGTTTGATGCTAACTTATTTTCTTTCCTATAAGGATCGCCATAGGTGTATGCATAGATATATAAAGACATAGATAGCTTATTGGATTCTTCAGAGGCATAACGTCATATTGCCCAATATAAACAAATTTTCTATCTCTAGAACACTTACGGTGACGTAGGTCAATTACCTTGTTTACATTGGGAACAAATACAGCTAAACGACGATGTTTATGCTATGAAGGGAATAGCTCTTTTATATCTATGGGTGTATGACTACGTCATAATTTTAAGCTGAGGGACGGAAGACAAAAAACTCAAATGAAAGTGCCTGAGTTCATATATTAGCCATTAATGAGTTGATGTATGAGATTAGTGGTGTTTATATTAAAAAAAGGAGTTGTTATGACTGGGGTATAATAGCTTATCAACCCCTTAGTTTAATAATAGCGTAGAGTTACTCACGACCTCCAATGGCACGGAGCAATGAGGATCTCTCACCCAACTAATGTATATTATCCCTCGTAAATAAAACCCTCCTCAGTGAAGGGACCTACATTGTGTACAAACGTATAAACCTATATTGTTAGATATTATTGTGTAATTCTTAGTTTTTGTGATTTTTTTGTGTTTGGGTGGGTGGGGGGGGGGGGGGAGGTCCTACCATAAAGAGTCCCTTTTACCCGAGACCAATCAAATCTATTTGTTGTAAGGAGAAGGGGGAAGAGGGACACGTGACTCCCAAGAGGTTCATTGAGTTCTTGAATTTCATCCAAGCGGATTAGATTCTTCATACTTCTTCCTATATTATTATAATCTGAGAACATTAACTATAAATAAACCCCTCAGAGTAGAGAACAAGGGACACACCCTCGCCCACTCTGGACTACCACATAGTCACTAATAAACAAGAAAAAGCTCAATGAAATCTATGGAATGTCCAACGCCGGATTATCTGCTATGATTTTGACTTCTGTAAAAAAATTCAAAAATTTTAGTGAATCCGTTAATCCATTCATATATCTATATATATTACTTTATTGAATTAAAACAGTAGGGTTACATCTCTGCGGAAGAAATAATAGTATATAATTCGTTCTAGCGTAGTTCGGATCCTCTCCTTGGTTATCTATATATGTTTAAATACAAGCCTGGTTCCCATGGACCTCTCACCTGCTGATCCGAAAGGATCTACTGTGCGGTTTTCTCTAGGGCTCTTAGTGAAGTAGAAAAAATGCCCTCAAAAGCAGCTACCCTTCATGGCTTGCTCCCTCCCCATCATCAAATATGTACATTTTTTGGCGTCCTCCCACCAAGAGGAAAAGAGAAAATGTTTAATAATGCCTTCAGTTATTGTTTATTTCGCTTTTTTTCCTTTATTCTTAATGTTCATAATCGTATATTATTTCATGATTCAACGGCTAATATAATGAAGGAAGCTTTTCAGCTGGAAAAATTGAGAGGCAATCCATATGAACCCCAAAAGGAAGAACCAATCAATAACATGGATTATTCAATTCGTTAAGGGTATAGAAAACACTTTTTTTCTATGGTGTGATTGATTGAAGAGAGTGTGACTATATAAAAATAAAAGACTTGGCTTTATTCAAAGGTCATCATTTCAGTATTGGCTAGTGATAACATCACTCAGAGATGAGAATACCATAAACCTTCACAGGGACTTCATTAGATATGTTCAAATTTAAACCTTTTTTGAAAATATTCAAATAGAATGATTTTATGTTCTCCCAAGGCTTAATAATCGACATGAAAA
>CP045907.1:12536223-12549115 GCA_013387185.1 Caligus rogercresseyi
GTTTTTTTCATGTTAAAATCAGTTCCTACAAAGTCTTGGTCTTCATTGCCATTTTTTTTCATTTTGTATTCCTTCGGGCTGTGTATTGAAACGATGTAAAACTAAGTTTTTATAAGTTATTGCATTGGAAACATAGAGTGCCGAAGATATGTATGGTAGAGCTGAATATCAGCGTATCTGTTTGATCTACATGATTGGGCGAAAACAGCAAAGGAAAAAACTTAAGAGAGAAAGCGACTGCCTATCTTTATCAAGAAAAGTTTAGAGTAATCTCACATCTTTAGGTTTGGAATATATCAGTAACTACTTCATAGTATATTATTTGATTATTATTATTATCTAAACATTATCGTACATTATCTTCAATGTACGATGTATGTCACCAATAGTTATAAAATATCTCAATAGACTCTACTAAATTAGTTTTTTATTTTTTGCAGCCCCTAGTAAATAGCTTTATAATAGAAAAATAATAATATATAAAAGTCATCATTGCGTCTTCATTGCCATTTTTCCGTTTTCCTATCCTTAAGCGCCTGCATTGCCATTTCTTCCATTTTCTATTCCTTAAGGTTGGTATTTAAGCATCATAAAAAGGAGATATTTTAAAGTCATATCATAGATATTTTGATGGGGGGGTGGGGGACATCAAAATTAAAATTTAAGAGATAATGTGAATTCGTATCTCTATAAAGAAAAGTTGAGAGTGACGTAACATCTTTATTAGTCATTATTAAATTTGAAACTTATATTGGGGAGAAGACAGGCACATAAAGAACTTATTTTTAAGCAATCCTATGGAAAACAACTTTTCCGGAAAACTCCAAAAAACACAAACACGTCTTACTACCTTATACTCATCCAAAGAAAAGAAAATAGCATGGCGATGACGAATTTCCGGGAGTTTACGACCCCACTTCATTGCTATTTTTCCGTTTTTTTTGTTCCTTAAGGCTGGGAATTTAAATATCGTAAAAAAAAAATTACTTTTAAGTCATTTCATAGAGTGCCTATGTTATTTTCTTATGAGAAGTAGTTCCTTAAAAAGTCGTCATTGCATCGTTATTGTCATTTTTTCCGTTTTTCTATTCCTTAAGTTTGGGTTTGACATCCCTCTCCAACTCTTGGCATTATTAAAATTTAAATAGCGCGATGTCGCATTATAAAAAGTTATTATTTTCCATAAAACCTAAATTTGGGGGGCATACAGGGACAGAAAGAAACTTATTTCTAAGTAATCATATGGAAAACGAATTTTTCATTAACACTCAATAAAACCAAAACACGTCTTACTACCTTACAATCATTCACAGTGAATTTGGTCAAATTTAACTTGCAAATTAAAAAAATCGACAAAAAACGTTTTTGGCGAATAAAATAAGCATGGCGATGACGAATTTTCCGCGAGTTGTTAACCCCACTAAAACACTTCCTGAGCTCTCAAAACTATTCACTGAAAATTTCGTAAAGATCTAATTTACCGTTCGGGAGATACAGGGAAACGAACGAACGAACAAACGGAATTCTTTTTTATTATAGATATGATATTCCGATCAACGTCCCCCAATTATGAGAACGCTTTTCAAATAGAGTCCATAATTTCCAAGGTTCAAGGAATTCTGTACGCCTCGCGGGTCAAGGGGAACCCTCTCCCTATAGGACTGGACAAGTTGGTGGAAAGATACATCTCCCTCCTAGACCGAATCAATTATTAATAAACATTTATATATTTTATGAAAAAATTGAATCCAGTTTTTTTTTTTAAAAGCATTTTTCGTGTTTTAAACTTTATATATTGACCATTTGTCCCCCTACCACTTTTCTATTTACAAAAAATGTTGTATGAATGAAATATAATTTAAAACTATAAATAAAATAAAAAACCGGATATTCTTTTTTATTAGTATATATATATATATATATCTGCGATAGAAATAGGAAAACAACTGTCGATTGGATATGTCAAACCACCTTAGAGACATATCTGCAGCCCAAAAGACTAAAAGAACCAACGTTATTATAGAAGAAGCCTTGAGAACTAGTGGGAACCTGAGGGCGCATTGAGCAACTCTACTAAAGGTCAAGTCAGCCCCAACGAAAGGGAGTTCCTCCAGTCCATAGATCACTTCAGAAACAAGAGGATAGCAACTCCTTAACGGAGTTTCTCCTACAGAATATAAGAACTAATGCAATAGGTACAGAATACAAGTATTCTGTCACTATTGCATTAGTTCTTATATTCTGTAGGAGAAACTCCGTTAAGGAGTACCTAAGAGGGCTTAAGCTATGATAGCGATAAATAGAATCATTGAATAACAATGAATAAAAAACAATCTATGGAAAAGTTTCGTTTTTCTTTTCTATTTAAAAGGAAAACTTTAATTACTATATTAGGGTTTCCTTTTGACTGACAAATGTCCTACCTCAGAGATTTCTCAAAGACGCTTGCCAATATATGTATGTACAGTTGGGGTTTTCCCCCTTCAATCTATCACAGGTTTGATAAACTCCTCAACCTTTTTCAGTTAGTGGGAAAGAGTGACGTCATTCTTGAGTTATGAGCGTATCAGTTTACGATCAGTAGTAGTAGTAGCCGGTATCGCCTCCCTAGTAGCAAGGGGTAGTAGACAGGTCTGGTCTTTTTTAAACAATAGTTAACTGCTACTTAAGAACAAGATGTGTGTGTGAGAAGACGAATATAAAATATAATGTCAGGAAGAGGAGAGAGAGAGGGGGGGGGGGGGGGAGCTGTAAAAATGCAGTTTTTTTATATCTCTCTCTCTTATTTAATGTTCTTTTTATTATTATTTTTAAAATTTGTGAGTGGAGGGAAGAATTATATCAAAGGTGGATTGATAGACTTATTCGCTCAAGACCCTCTCCATATTTTAATGGAATAAAAGGTGACCAGTGAGAGCCAAAAAGGAACCCAAAGCCTCTTGGTGGTAGCAGTGTGTATATATATATATATATATATATATATATATATATATCCAACCACCTCTTGTTGTTATTCTTATTATTATTGTTGTCTTTTGAATTCCTTATCAACTCTTAGGGATCTGAGCAACACTCAACGAAAGACAAAAAAAACTGTAACGAAGTCGTTTTTCTCTCTCTCTCTCTCTTTCCTCTCAGTAAACTAGATAGACAAAAATAAGTTGTTATTCTAACGTTACATGTATAGTACAGTTAAGAGTATTTTTTAGCAAACATGATTGGTTTTTAAAAAAGAGTGAATAATTTAATAAAGGAAGTTATTTTTTTGTTAATAGGAATTACTTCAATGGCGGCTGGGGTAATATCAGTTCAAAGATATGACTGCATTTCTTTTGATTGATACTTTTTATAAGAGCAATCATCCAATAAAGAGATCTCCGCGTAGAACAATGTGTCTAAAAGACTTTATCCATAACATCTTTAAAGTTTCAAATGTTTATCTTTAATTATAGAAACGTTGTAGATTTGGTAAACACGTTTTAGTGATACAATTAATGGCGCTTTGATAGTTTCCTGATTTGAGTCCAATGGTGTAACTAAATTAAAGTAAAAGAAATCAAAATATGTTATGTTTGAAATGTATTGATCTTAATCTATAAAAGAACCTTTAAAAATTATACCAATTGTGTAAATATGAGTGATAGGTTGGATATTTGCACTTTGAGGCTTTTGTTCCAAGAAGAAGTTTTCGTTGAAAGGCATCTCACGATACTTTGTGCCTTTTTAAAAACTTCTTAAATATAAATCTATATATGTCAACTTTTATTATGTGTGTCAATCTACCATCATCATAAAACAATCAAAAAAGACACAAAGTACATTCATTTTTTTTATATAAGTGTGTTTGAATCCATCAAACATTCAACAAAAAAAAAGGTGAGAGTCGACAATAGCAGCTGCAAAAACCCCTTTTTCCCTTCTCTTAAAATAGCAGTAGTCAAATAAATTATATATTTATTTAAAATGTTTTTTCGTCAAGAAGAAAAATATTTAATTTATTTCTTCACTCAGAGTTATTTCCTCCACTTCATTAATGAACACTAATCCTTTTCCTATTGACCATTGACTTCCGTTCATGAGGTTGATGGTACAGCAATGTGACTGTGATTTATAGCCGATTAAGAAAGTGGGCGTGTTAGGAGGTCAGAGAGGTATTCATAGAGCACAGGGATTAATGATTCTCTGCTTAGGGTTCTCCGCCTACTTTGAGCATATCTTAATTTAAGAGATCAATAGATGGATTAGGAGATGTAGTCTTGCTCAGATTAAAAGGACAATGAAGTCATTCTTAATGCCAACAAAAGTGGATATGGAGTAGAAAGGATTCGTCTGATCTGGTGTCAATGTTGGTGTATGAGATAATTGGTTTTTTTGTGAAAGTAGAGAGTTTTGAGACCACCTTGGATTATTTAAAATGTAGCGCCTTTTAATTTAAATGTAGTACCAATTAAAAGTCAAACTTTATATACATAATACATAAATAAATATTATAATAAATAGCGTCATATCCATTTTTTCAACTATGATTCGATTGAGTTATATCATCTGTGAGGACTAGCGTTATAATTACTCAATCGAATCTAGAAATATCTTTTTAAGAAGATGTTATATCAATATTAAAATATATTGGATTTTAATCCATTCTAGAGCCTTCAAAGATAATACCAGTAATCAATAAATTGATTATGAGCTATAGGCTGGGATATATACATTTCAAAGCAGTTTTCATATGCAATTTGATATCTCTGTGAGCTGAGTTAAGTGTACTTTTAAAGTTCAAGAAATATATTGAAATCCTTATATAAAAAGGGACATCGGAGATTAAATGAATATTTAAAAATATATATATATTGAATAAATATACTATGAACTCTCTAGATTGTCCTATGTATCTTACAGGACTGTGTAACAACTGAGTCAGTCCTTGGATGAGACAAAGGATGCACAAAGAGAGCCAGTGGTAGGACACTTAGACCTGATATATCGATAGGAAAGGTGGAGGACAAAACCTTTAATCCTTTCAATAACGAACATCAACGTCCTCTGTTTGTGAGCAATTACACATGATCAAACTTAAGACGGATGTATATAGATATTGGGATGGATATAGATGGGTGAAGGGCTATCAGTCCAGAGATCAGAGAAGTCAATCTTTTATTTGTTTCTAGCTTGACAGATAAATCAAATGAGAAGATAAACAAAGGATCCATAGGTTTAAAAATAGATGCATTCGCTGGAGATCCAAAAATATTGGCTCTTTGATAAGTTTATACGAAAAAGGATATTTTTTTGACAGCTTTTTGTATTGTGGTGTATCGAAGATGCCTAGTTGAAACCTGATTTCTCTATACATGGATCACAACACAGGATATGTATATTCCGTACTCAATTCTTTTTATCCTCCTTAAATAAACTCCTGATCATTGATCTAAAATGCATGCGATTAAATAAAAAAACTTAAAGCTAAGGTGTAAACTCCAACCAAAAAATGAGTTATAACATATATTCCCACCTCGGAATAATCAATGAAAGAAACACCAAAAGCCAGAAGCAACAGATACCAAATAAACACTTTGTTAAATAAATAAGTCCACTTGCTGTAGGAAGAATATGTTGTTCATTATTAAAGACTGAAGAGCGAGTATTACAATGGGCGTCTAGAAGTAATGGGCCAGGAAACTACGGCCTAGGAAGAAATGACCCAGGAAGATATGGCCCAAGGTAGAAAGGAAAATAATGACACACGGAAAAATGACGCACAAGTGTTCAACTTGAGGGCGCAGGTTCCAATCCCGGGCAATCTCATTAATAAGATCCTAGGTTCGACAGACTAATTTACACGCTAAATTGCTTATTTATATCCAGTCGGAAGCTGTAGTTATATCGAATCAAATAGGCAAAAAAGAATGCAAGTATTTGAGTTGAATACAACTAAGTTTTGTGCAAATACTATTTCTCATATAAATAAAGCAAATAATGAAGAAATATAATTTTATTTTGCACTTAAAGGATTTCTTTGTTGTTTTTATTATATGGGGGGGGGGGGGGGGGATTTACATGGGCCATTTTTCATGCGTCATCACTTTCCTTTTCTATCTTGGGTCATTTCTTCCATGTTCAATTGAGCCATTTATTTCTAAGTTTCTATTTTTACTCGGCCATTTCGTTGTAATATCATTCTTTTTATGTCAATAAGCAAAATGCATAAACTGACGCTCTCTTACTTATGAAAGTACTTTTCATAATGGCGGGAAATTATATTATTCTAACTCCTACAAAAAGGATGGATTTACCAGGCCCATAAGAAGTAGAATTTGGTTTCTTAAGGATGACTTTTCTAGCTCTCACAATGTATGCATTATATTGTAATACACCAAATTATACTCATTATATTTTCCAAGAGAGCAATCAACCAATTCAACCAATCAGCAGATGTATAAAACTCCAGGATTGTTATCCTTCATAATCAAACAAAGAGTAGAGAAAAAGCACTTTGGAAGAAAGCCTTGCTGCATACTTGGTGTAATGGACTTTAAAAATTGATAACGTTTAACTCTCTAAGCTACATGAATTTTAGTTCCATGTATAAGAGCCCTCTTCTATGTGTGTGTCTTGAGTATTAAAAAGAAGAAGGTGAAGACACTTTTAAAATAATAATGAAAAGATGATGAGGCTAGTCGTAGAAGTCTTTTTTTATTATTTCCTTTTTCTTATCTGGAATGCCTTTAAACATGTCTATAAAGATAAAACAAACATTAAATTGTGTCATTTCTCCACATTCACAAGCTTCTTCTTCTGCTTCTTCCTCCCCCCCCCCCTCTCCTCATTCTTGAAAGACGATGATGACGATCTGCCCTGATCATCATCTGCCTTCCTTGCCTTACCCCAGAAAAGACACACACACAAACACACAAGTCTAACGATATTTCCCTTCAAAAAACTCTTGTATATATCTTTAATTAAAACTCGTGAAAAAAATATGCATGATATGTATGTTTGTATGTATGTAATAATAGTATTAGATATAATGCTAATAAAATCACTTCTCAATGCTTTTTCTTTAAATGAATTAAATTCGTTTTGCTTTGAAAGATATACGATTCTTTTTGGAGTGCTCTATATTACAATTTAAATAATGAAAGATTTCAAATAGAGATAAAAATTCATTTCTCTTTTGCCTTGTCTTTTTTTGTGTGTCTTTCTTAGGATTTTCATGTGTTTTCTTATGCTTGCAGATAGATCATATGAGTAGGGGTCCTAACTGGTCCAGACCAAGGAGGAATGTAAAGCAGAACTGTCTATAAAAGGCAGAATATCGGTAATCGTATATTGTAAGAACTTACAAGTACTTTCATCCCCAGGTCCGGACCCAGATCGATATTCTACTATATTCATTAAGGGATTCAATTAATGTTTTAACTGGCGCATATTTTCTAGTCTATACGGTTTACCTCACCAATTGACTAAGAGAAAAAGTCATCCCATTGGATGAGATCAACCAGCCAATCAAATCCTTACATTTTAACATAGACATTTGATGTTTATAACTCTTTGAATTGATTGAGGTTACATTCAAGATCCTAATCCCATATGTTGGCGCTGTAAAAGTTTAAGCTGGCGTTTAAAGATAAATAAATGTGTATAAAATAAGTTGTATTGAGAAATTGATTTAAATACTTCTTTAAATGATGTCATAATATCTTTTTAAACTGAATACTTTGTTTTGAACCATGAATATTTTTAGTTACAATTTTCTTATATATATTTATATATATTTATTTTATATATATATATATACATCAGCGTAGGGGAGATGTTTGGTTTAGGGGGGCAGCATTCAATTTGCCCGAATTTTAACAGGAACTGTTAAATCGGTTAAAAACATAATCGAATGAAGAAAACTGTGTAGATAATAATATATATATAGTAATTACATACTAATGCTTACATTATATTATTTGGTTATAATTCAAAATCCGGTTGCTTCATAATTTCATATTTTTTTCTTCAACTTAAATGCCCGAATACCTCAACCAATTTGCCCAATTTGAGAACTCACCCGAATTTTTGGGGGGCAGTTGCCTCCGGTCTCCTACGCATATATATATAGATAGATATATATACATATATAGATAACTCGGCAGTTTATATATATATATATATATATATATATATATATAGATATATATATATATATATATAGTATAGATATAATATATATTATATAGATCTAGAGCAGATTATGATTAGAAGATTCATACTTAGAAGTTTAGATAATAATAGATAGAAACTAATATAGATAATAGACGATATTAGATAATGCATAGAAATATATGACAAACTAAACAAAAAAAAACACATTCTACATAAATAAATATATTCAAATAATCCTTAGCGTATAATTGTTATATATCATCATTTCAATTTTATTTCTAAAATATCTGTTAGCGGCCTAAATACTACATAATACCCTTTTGAATACTCTGATATAAAAAATGTTTTAATTAAAAATAAATATATATATTAAATTATAGTTTGTTTTGTTATATGTATGCTCCAGATAATGGGCTATAACTTAATCAAATCCATTGTAGAGTGTGAATGGAGGCCGTTTCACTATTACTGAAGCTATTGTCAAATTCATGCCGAGCGTCACAGGTAATTTGAATGAGAACGTAAGCATGTTCAAATCTCAATGTTAGGGTAAGGGTTCAGATCCTCTCAAGAGGGGAATATCCATCAACTTAATTGAGTAATTTGAATGCTATAATGTATATTCATATCCTCCTCACAAATAGATCTCAATCGAACCATTTATAATGGACAAGCCTTAACATAAAATCAAACTTATCAATACTCTTCATGTTAAGATAATCTCTTTTAGTCACTATCGCTGTCAAATACTCCCTTGCTATAAGCACTTTTCTGGAATAAATAAAAAATGGTTCTTTTATTTGTTGACAGTTTATTCACATTCTTTAAATCCATACAAATAAATATTCTTTTAAAAAAATCGCTAGATACTTTAAAATATGTATCCAAATTAAAATAAGAGAAAATTATTCATCATTAACATTGTCCTATTTCTTTTTTTAGATACGTAGATCCTATAAAATTTCACGTTCCAATGGATTCCACCTAAGGCTGGGCGCCATTTTGATTTTTGTGGATCTGAGGGACCACACCTCGTTTCGTGAGATCCTCCAGGCCACCACCCCCTTGATGTCCCGTCTCGCCACAAGATGACAAAAAGAGTCATAAGGAATTCCAAAGAGATTAATAGGAAATACGAATTAATCTTATCATCAATGAGGGTTTTTTTAGAACGGAAAAGTTTCTGAGCGTTTTTTCATTATGATTTATAAATATTTTATGTTAAAATATTTGTTTCGTATTATAGATAAAATTTATTTATTGTTAATCATATTAATCTTATATCCCCTAAAAAACAGTCCCTTCCTGTTGGTGTATTATGTATATAAAATAAATACATATAATCCAGTAGAGTTATACGTTACTATCAAGCAAAACTTTATTTCTTTTGTATAGTTAATGAGTATGTAAGATGCTAAAATTATGAATTATAATGTTTATATGATGTATTTGTATACATACTAGCATCTGTTTTGTATATATATTTTATCATGAACTGTTAAATAAAAATAAAAACTATGAATTTAAAATAATATTATAGCTAAACGACTATTAAGTGCACCAACACCCAAAGATAATATTTGTATATACATTTATGTATTGCATATATTATCATACATTATAAACTATAATTACCTCCGCCGAAGGAGGTATTGTTTTCACTGCGTTGGTTGGTTTGTTTGTTGTTGGTTTTTGTTGGTGTTTGTCAGCAGGATAACTCAAAAAGTACGGAACGGATTCGGATGAAACTTTGTGGAGTTGTTGGAAATGCCAAAAGGAACAAGTGATTAAATTTTGGCATCTCTGAGTGCAGAATTAAGATGCAAAATGAGCTAAATACTAATAAATATTTCAAGTTAGCCTACTCTGCCAATAGATGTCGCTGTGCTGTGAAATCGGTGCGGGGAGCGTCTTCCTCTTGGAATTTCCGTCGAGGGGAACCCTTCCCCGTCCCTCTACGCCGCCCCAGTCGTGAAAAATCCGCCTCGGAAGGCTCATAAGGACCCCGTGACGGCGGAGGTTTGCACTCTCTGAGTGTATATATGCCTCTAGTTTTATATTAACTTTAACATAATATTATACAGAAAACCTAATAATATAAAAGTCTTCCTTCAGATTTGATGAATTTATAGAATCAATTGAATTGCAATATCTACCATCAAAGTATTGAGTTAGGGTCACTATGATTAAAATGAATTGGGATGTCTTTTTTATGGCCTATATCATTTTTTAAATGTCATTCCTGTGATTCTGTTGTCTTTGAGTCAAAATGATCCAAAAAAGTTTATATAACAATGACTATTTCATATTGACTAAGTTGAAAAAAATTATGTTGTTTTTGTGAATCTATCATTAAATATATTTATACTCGTTTCACTACAAAAGTAATTGATTTAGACTGTGCTTTTGGTTGGTATCATATATGTGGTAACAAATTTTAGAAATAATTATATATAAAGAAATTAGGCAAAATTTTGATTTTAAAAATATTTTTTTCGTTTTCAATGTTGAAATATATGTTACACGACGTAGACGCATATTCTCTAACAACATACGTATCTACATTGTAGTGGTTTACTAAATAAACTTGAATTTAAAAAAAACAAGGTGGTTTTTTATAAATATATTTTTTTGTAAAGCCCTTTTGGATAATAAGTTTTTTTAGAATTTTCATTTCGACTAACACATCATCTAAAACTCAATTTTAATTGCGCCGCCCTACACGGCCCATGCAGCAGGCATTCCAGGGGCCCATATAAAAATATTTTCCTGTCGATTATTTAAGCCTTGAGAACCATAAATCATCTATTTGAATGTTTTCAAGAAAAGTGTCAAATTTGAACAAGTCTAATGTTCTGAAGGTTCTGAAGGTAATATTCTCATCTCTGAGTTGATGTTTCACTAGCCAATACTGAAATGATGACCTTTGAATAAAGCCAAGTCTTTTATTTTTAAATAGTCACGCTCTCTTTCAATCAATCACACCATAGAAAAAAGAGTGTTATCCTTACCCTTAACGAATTGAATACATCCATGCTATTTGATTGGTTCTTCCTTTTTGGGGCTTCATATGGATTGCCTCTCAATTTTTCCAGCTGAAAGCTTCCTTCATTATATTAGCCGTTGAATCATGAAATAATATACGATTATGAAACATTAAGAAAAAGGAAAAAAAGCGAAATAAAACAATAACTGAAGGCATTATTAAACATTTTCTCTTTTCCTCTTGGTTAGGAGACGCCAAAAATGTACATATTTGATGATGGGGAGGGGGCATGAAGCCATGAAGGGTAGCTGCCTTTTGAGGGCATTTTTTCTACTTCACTAAGAGCCCTAGAGAAATCCGCACAGTAGGATCCTTTCGGATCAGCAGGTGAGAGGTCCTGGGAACCAGGGCTTGTTATTAAACATATATAGATAACAAGGAGAGGATCCGAACTACGCTAGAAAGAATTATATACTATATTTCTTCCTCAAGATTGTAACCCTACTGTTTTAATTCAATAAAGTATATATATAGATATATTATGGATTAACGGATTCACATAAAATATTTTTAATTTTTTTTTACAGAAGTCAAAATCATAGGAGATAATCCGGCGTTGGACATTCCATAGATTTCATTGAGCTTTTTCTTGTTTATTTCGTGAGTATGTGGTAGTCCAGAGGTGGCTCAGATGGGTGTCCCATTGTTCTCTACTCTGAGGGGGTTTATTTATAGTTAATTGTTCTCAGATTATAATAATATAGGAAGAAGTATGAAGATCTAATCCGCTTGGATGAATTCAAGAACTCAATGAACCTCTTGGTAGTCACGTGTCCCTCTTCCCCCTTCTCCTTACAACAAATAGATTTTATTGGTCTCGGGTAAAAGGGACTCTTGAATTTATGGTAGGACCTCCCCCCCCCCCCCCACAAAAAAAAATCACAAAAACTAAGAATTACACAATAATATCTAACAATATAGTTTATACGTTTTGTACACAATGTAGGTCCTTCACTGAGGAGGGTTTTTATTTATGAGGGGATGATATAACATTAGGTTGGGTGAGAGATCCTCATTGCTCCGTGGCATTGGAGGTCGTAAGTACATCTACGCTATTATAAAACTAAGAAGTCGATTAAGCTATTATGCCCAGTCCATAACAACTCCTTTTATTATATAAAACACCACCTAATATCCTACATCAACTCATTATGGCTAATATATGAACTCAGGCACTTCATTTGGTTTGTTCTGTCTTTTCCGTCCCTCAGCTTAAAATTATGACGTAGTCATACACCCATGGATATATAAAGAGCTTATTCCCTTCAATAGCAGATTAACATCGTCCGTTTAGCTGTATTCTGTCCCAATGTAAACAGGTAATTTGACCTACGTCATCGTAATTGTTCATAGAGATAGAAACATTTGTTTATTTGGCAATATGAGTATGCCTCTGAAGAATCCAATAAGTTATTTATGTCTTTATATATTATGCATACAACCTTATTGGCGATCTTATAGTAAAGCAAATAATGAAGCATCAACCGCTGACATGTTCGTGGAGAAAGTAAGAGGATCAAAACAACCTTTCGCAAAACTTAATTATGGGTCCAGGCTGATAGTAAATCAGCTTATTTTTTACTTTTTCCTATGAACGGAGACAAGTAAAGATATCTAACAATATTATTACGTGATCAATATGGAAGGATGTCTCATGTTGTGATCCTCTTGGTATGAAAAATATTATATAAT
>CP045907.1:12549215-12566829 GCA_013387185.1 Caligus rogercresseyi
CGAACCAAATCTCTAAGAGATTATATATATATATATATACAATTTTATAGGCATAATTAAAGTTGGCTCTCATCAAGTAACCTTGAAACAGAGAAGATAGAGAAAGAGGCTTTATCATCTTTTATTAGTTATATTTTGTTTTTTCATCATGAGAGAAGAGTTTTTTATATGTGTACATAGTTATATACAGTGTGTGGATGGAAAAAACGGAAAAATCCGGCCGCTAAAAGAAAGTGATTGATTTCATCTATAACAGCATGGAATAGAGCAAACACTTATTTATTTTTTAGGCAGAACAATATTGAGTCGAGCCGCCTAATTTTGAGATGTAGTCAGGGGGCCAGATAAGCTTTACAGACGTTTATCCTCCCACGTGCTGACCATGAGAGATATAACGATATTCCCTTCAATGGCAGAGAAACAGCGTTCTATTGTTTCGCGTGTCCACTATAAACAACTTAATGATACTACGTCATCGTAAGCTGATTATAGGAAATAAACATAAACACAATGACGCATTTTTCCTCCCTCCAATAGCAGAGCAAACATCGTTTCAGCTATATTCTTGACACAATGACGTATGTCTTTGACGAGTCCAATAAGCTCTCTATATCTTTATATCTCTATGGTGCTGATCGCTACTTCTCTACGGAAGTCTTTAGGGCTCAAGTGAGGAGTTGCTTCACTACTGGGCCTTGTTTTACAAAATACACACGATTTTATTATACTACGGGGTGGTTCAAGAAGTTGACAGACGAAGAATCTGCATCATTTTGAACCCGGCTGATCTTGGCCGAGGCAGACATAGTTGACGCCTCGAAAGGACGTTCTGGACATGCTTTCCTCGTGATTTTTTTCGTCCACATTAGGTCCACTATGCGTTTTCTAAAGATTTCGAAGGATCAGCTTCTATTTCAGCATGTAGGCCTACTCAGAACTCATCTGTCAGGATTTTGATTATTCCATAGCGGCCAAGCCTCATCTCCATCTGCCCAAAATTATTTATTTGTGTTGTACTACACATGGTCCCCCAGAATCGTCAACAATCTCTGGCAATTTACTGGATCGGAGAGTAAAATCCATACTTGTCGTCCTTTTCCTTACTTATGAGAAACCAAAGAAGCTACAGAGATTAATTGTAATTTGTTGAAAAGCTAAGAATTGGAAGTTTAACTCATTTCAAATACTTGTGATATTTTTCTGAATGGAATTAGCACTACAGTTATTCCATTTTTTGCGTCTGCACGTTGTACATATGATGAGAATGAACTATTTATTTTTTATTTCAAAAACGGAAAACTGAGCAAAAAGTCAACCCCTCCTAATGGTAAAAGTAACAACAGGAACGAATATATTAAAAAAATACTCCATGAGAGCAGAATGGAATGTTATAATATATACTCTTTGAAAGGTTTTAATTATAAATACTATTGCCGGTGATAATTATCTGAACCTCGAATATATTTTTTGAGGATGTCAGTAGGTTGAAGTTGTTTATACTAATAGTAAAGATAATCATCGTTGGAGATTATAGTAGTCGAATCTCCTCGAAGGAATCTAATACTAAGATTACTGCCAAGTGTTCTTAAGAGAATAACCTTCAGTATACTCTGCTCTTGCGCTCCACAACTCTGGAGTAAGAGATCCCCTTCAATCCAAGTCCGTCGGTTACAAAAGTAAAATATCATGTACCTATTTTTGTATTTGTGTAAGTGTGATGTAATTTTAATTACATATAATATTTACGTTTGCTTCATATATTTATATATTCATTTAGGATTTGAATGTAAATATTGTTATACGTCATATGGATATGACGCATATGTGATGTAGGTAATATTTGTCGTTTTACTTCATGATTAATATTCAACAAAAATGATCCTATGATTGGATGAAGAAGATCAAGGATTAACTATTACTAGGTGAATGGACGAGGAGTTGCTCTTCTACATAAAGAGGATCACAGATTGATCGAGTCATCCATTATATCAAAGAGGACTTTTTTCATTAAATATGCATCATATTGGCATTTATATAAATATAAATTGAGGTTATAGGAGAAAAATATAATAATAAACTAATGTCGAATGACGTCACGCCATAGGATTGCATACAATTTGAAAGGCTATCCTTATTTCATACTATCCATTGTGTATGCTATTGGTTTCAATCCTTTTTTGATATGAAATAAAAACATCATAAATACTAGCTCAAAGGCATATAAAGAGTAGGTCCTAAGCAATATATATATATATATATGTTATGTATATATATATATAATGTATATATATATTAATTTTCTACGGAACGCTGTATTCAGACCTAAAGCGTTAAAGTAAAGTAGCGCATGCATAACATAACAACTCTTCCTTTTTGCCAAAGGAATTGGCCAAAATTTTAGTGCTTCTTTAGTCTGTAAGGGGCACTTTGATGCTAGGAGGTCTTGAAAATAATAATAAAGTCCTTTTATTATTTATATTTAGAGATGTTTTTATCTTGAAAAAAGCGTGATATTTCAAGTCATCAAATGTAATCCCTTTAAACCGGTTTAAATAGGATTGTGGCGTAATTTCAAGGAATAGCGGTATCTAACGTTAAAGAAAAGAACCAAAAAATTTGCCCATTTTTTGTTTGCTTTTTCCTTGCATGCACTACTTTACTTTAACGCTTTAATCAGACCAGGATCAGAATGATTGGAACATAAACAAATAAACGATTTGTATCTTATACTATGCTCTACAGCTGTGATTTTAATATTGTAGAGCCTTGCAAGGTTTTGTGTCCGTATTTCAGACCTTGTATTCTCAATAAAAATGAATCCTTAAGTCTTGTGATTGTAACTTATTAATGTTATCCTCAATTTTCTATGACGTAATAAATAACAACTATTGCTCTCGAAACATTGTGTTTAAAGGAGAGGAATTCGGTGAATTTTTTAAACATAAGTAGAAAACAAATGTGGCGAAAGAGAGTGCCATTAAATCAATGAACCCATACTTTGTTGCAAAAATAATTGATTTTTCGATTGCCAGTGCTTTAAATGACGTCAAACAGCAAGCCGGAATAATATATTTTGTAATGTTATTGATGATTTGTAATGTTATTTAATATAAAGTTTTTGATGACGTTAAAACAAGAGACTAGAGGACTCAGAGAGTGCAAACCTCCGCCGATCCCCACCAAATGGATCAGGTGGTCTTTTTGTCATTTTGCCAATAGATGTTGTTGTGCTGTGCTCTCCTCTTTGAGAGCACAGCAACAGGACATCTATTGGCAGAGTAGGATAACTTGAAATATTTATAAGTATTTAGCTCGTTTGCATCTTAATTCTGCACTCAGAGCTGCCAAATTTAATCACTTGTCACTTTTGGCATTTCCAACAACTCCACAAAGTTTCATCTAAATCCGTTCAGTACTTTTTGAGTTATCTTGCTGACAAACAAACCAACCAACAAACCAACGCCAGTGAAAACAATACCTCCTCGGCGGAGGTAATATATTATGACGCTTAACTATGAATATAAACATGAAATAATCATACTTGTATTCTATAGCCCTTGATTGTAATTATTAATATTTCGGATCTGGTATACATAAACACATTCGAAAATGTTTCAATTCTTTTTTTATAAGCAATGGTGGGTTGTTTTACACTTGGGCTCAAATCCGTTCATTTCTGATAATGGCTAATCTCTATAGTCACTATAAAAGCAAGGGTTATTCAAATAGAGATTATGTTTATATTGCCAAGAGAGCTCACTTGTCGCTTGCCGGTTGTGAAGTCATTAAAAAAACCTCCGGCAATACATATTAAAATATATTTTCAAAATAATAATAATAATAATACAATTGATACGTTTCACCATCAATGAAAACATGTATTCTTTATATCAAAGTAATTAAACACCTCTGCAACTGATGTAATATATGTTATGTAGGTGTTGTCCAAAAATACTTAATTACCACTTCTATAGAAATTCTAACGATTATATAATATTATCAGACCATATTATATATATATATATATATATATAAGACAAACAAAGTGTTACTGTGCTCTGTGAAGGATGTAGAAAGGACTTCACAATGATAATTAAGTAATGGAAAATATATTACAATGAACTAATGAACTAATAATATGTCAAAATCAAAACCTTCATTGCGTCCACAAAAGTGTGTTCTTCTCCAAAAACATCCTTTTTCAGGACCTCGATACTTTCAATACAATAGTGAGTGAATTAAACAGGATTTCCCTAATGAGATAATGACGCCATATCTAACGTGAGTTGTATAATATAACTAGAGGCATATATACACTCAGAGAGTGCAAACCTCCGCCGTCACGGGGTCCTTATGAGCCTTCTGAGGCGGATTTTTACGACTGGGCGGCGTTAGAGGGACGGGGAGGGTTCCCCTCGACGGAAATTCCGAGAGGAAGACACTCCCGGCACCCGATTTCAAATTTAATCACTTGTCACTTTTGGCATTTCCAACAACTCACAAAGTTTCATCTAAATCCGTCCAGTACTTTTTGAGTTATCTTGCTGACAAACAAACCAACAAACACGCCAGTGAAAACAATACCTCCTTCGGCGGAGGTAATAAAGAGTTTATGTAGTAAATGTATTCGTCATGTTGGCAAAGCTTCTCATAAATTAATTTTAATAGAAAGAGGAAGATGTAAAATAAAAAAGGTAAGATAGGCTTCAACAGTTTTATTTTTATATTTGAATTATTTTATCTATTTCTATTTAATATTTTAAAACATTACTGGTAGAAGAAATAAATTAGTTCCTCTGCTCTCTATTAAAGAGGCCCGAAAAAAACAAATATCCTTACCTATCCTGATATAAAAAAATAGGGACCGAAGACAAAAAAAGACGGTCACAAAAAACCTTATATTTGTGAAATAGTATTCTTTAGTTTGTTGTGGGTCACCTTCGACAGTTGACCCATACTCAAAACATTACTCTCTTATGTGTATCACTACATTATTGTTCTCATTGCCATTTATGTCAATGAGTTGAGTAATATCGTAAAGGAAAAGGCAAACTTATACTTATTTTATCATTTTTTCACAAAAATAAAGCTACTAACGTATGTATGACGACCCGACCTTATATAAATGTCATACAATATGTATATATACATAGATTACATTTTGCATCAGCTTCTATATACCTAATTGTATTTTTTTATTAAATATAGTAACTATAGTATAAATATTTATTCTTGAAAATGTTTCTAATATTTATTGATATCCATATGTTTTCAATTGATTCAAATCATAGAGACAAAAAAGGCCTTATATTCGAACATAATAATAACAACATAGTCTCCATCATTTTTATATTTTAAAGATCGGTTAATTATATTTGTATGGTTACCAATTTTCCATATTTAATAAACCTTAGATCATGAAAGTGGAAAAACCATTCTCATCATGCATCATTATTAAACCTAGAAAAAGATGGTAGATAATAATAGAAAAAGTAATAATGAGCTCAAGGTACTATGGAGCTGTTAATATTTCAAATGACGCGTGGTTTCATTGTTTTGTTGTTATTGTCTGAGTAGGGGGTTTTCTTCTTCTTCCTCATCCATTGAAAGCATGGATCTTATAAGGAGGATACATATATTTATTCTTATTTATTTTATCATTGTGAGTTATGTTAGGATTATTTTTATATTATATACTTTAAATTGTATCCTTGAAAAACGCGTTCAAAACAAGCGGGAATCTCTATGCACGCGCCAGTCTGTATTTTCAAAATATTTTAGATAAAATTATTTAGGACTTCCAAAGACACATCGGCTGCGTCTTCAATAGCATTTTGTGCTAAACTAAAGCCTTAAACATTAAATTTAGTATATCGAACCTTGGATCTTATCAATGAGGTTGAACAAAATCGATCTTCCCCTCTCGGGAGTATTCGAACCTGGTTCCCCAACATTGAGAGTTGAACACGCCTTAACGCACATGGATACCCACAATCCTTTCATTATATCTGCATTTCTTGAGTGTCTAATGTAATTGAATGGATAGTGGAGCTGAAACTCAGAGGGTGGATGTACCAGAGCCTATAAGTAGATTTCGTCGTAAGGAGCTGTCTTTGTAGCAGTCTGACTCAAGTCAGGCTCAAAACATTCATAATTTATCGAGGGAGTTCATAAATAAATAGTCTTTGGGATATTTTTTAAAGTATAAAAACAATATAAACTTTTTTATTGAAAGCTCTGAAGGGATTTTAAGACGTCATTGGGATTTTCAAAGAATAAAATAAACGCTGTTTCGTCCATGTATATAAGGTTATAATCTCTTGCATTAAATAGTTCTACAATGTTCATTCATGTTATTATTTAACGCAACCTGTCGAGAGTATTTTTTATTATTTATTAGTTGTCTTGTATTTTAGTGCAGTTAATATTTTACACTGTCTTATAATATTTGATAGCCGAATAAAAAAATTAAACCGAAAAAGAAAAAAAAACTTTAAAGATCTTTAAAAAAATACAACTATGCTCTTGTAGTGCTGTGGATAGTACAAATCACTCAGGAGCCCGAGGAATTTCTCTCTTTTATTTCCAATGGATCAACCTCCAAGAAATGAAAGGTTTTGTCATAGATTCCAATTTATTTATGCTAACAAAACAAAGGAACAACTAGAGGCATATATACACTCAGAGAGTGCAAACCTCCGCCGACCCCACCTAATGAATCACTTAACAGAATTACAATCAATCATATATGTCTACATAAGTAGTGTGTTTGGTGAATAATGAGTGAGGAGAGAGCCATCCTAAAAAATATCCATGACGTCATACTATTTATTAGTCAATTCAGAATACGTCACTGGATGTTTTAAACTCCTTTCTTTTCCTCCATCATGCTCTTAATATTAGCGTTATATTTATTTAATATTAGAGGAAGAGGGAAGAGAAAGAAGTTTAAGCACCCAGGGACGTAGTCCTTAGCTGATAAATGAACATATTACGTCAATGGATATTTTTAAGCGTTTGTTCTTTTCTACTCCTGAATAGAGACCCCATTTCATTTTATTAGTAGTAGTATTTTGCTCATTTGCATATTAAAAAAAACACTTAGAGATGCCAAAATTTAATTACTTGTTCCTTTTGGCATTTCCAACAACTCCACAAAGTTTCATTCAAATCCGTTCAGTACTTTTTGAGTTATCCTGCTGACAAACCAACAAACGCCAGTGAAAACAATACCTCCTCGGCGGAGAGTAATTATCAATATTTTGATTCCATGCGTTGTTTTGAGCCTAAAAACTCTATTTTGCCTATTTGGTTCGATGGAATTGCAGTATCCTACTGGATATAAATAAGCATAATAGCATGTAAATTAGTCAACTCGAACCTAGGATCTTATCAATGAGGTAGTGGACCAAAAATGTCCATCCCCTCTCGGGAGTATTCGAACCTGTGCCCACAACATTGAAAGTTGAACACGCCTTAACGCACTGAGCTATCGCACTCCCTGCTCTTTCACCAAGTGACGCTCCAATCTATGTCGTAACCCTTCTTATAGGCATCTGGGATATACAAACTCTTCCATCTCTCGGAGTAAAAAACAATTTTAGGTCAGGTATCGGTAAGGATCTCAAAGGTTTACGGTTCACCAACAAGGACGTCAGAGTAAAAATTAATATATCGATTAATCAGAAAAAAATGCTGTTAATGTCGAATCAATTTCCATTCAACTAGACTAATAAGTTATTATTTTATCATTTAAGGTGATTATTATAATATCATTTGGCAGTATGTTATGTAAAACTGTATGTTACATGTAAAGATGAGTATTTTCAGTATATTACAATTTTTATGTGCTTTTAAGCACATAATTTTAAAGCTTTTAATTTTAATGTTTTTGAATAGTGAATTATAAAAATATTTTTGTTAAAAAAATGAATTTGATTAAATATTGTTTTCATGATATGCCGTGTATGCATTCTTGTATAAACATAAATACATCAGAATAAAATCCACCTTGTAGGGCCATGAAGTAAATTCTTCAAGCTATAGGATTGTATAATGTAGTGCACTTGATCCTTTATAAAATATACATACTCATCTAATGATGAAAATATATGTATATCAAGAATGTGCTTTTTAAAGACTCTTATATACTTAAGATATCCACTCTCTTTAATATGCATAAATAATTAACATTACTAGAGATTTAAAGTGTATAATACTATATTTCAGTAGTAGTTAGAAGTATTTGTATCAGCTGTATATTGTTTACAGATAATTGACTGATGGCTTTAAGGTAGAGACTTCGGCTAAGAGATATTAATTTACGATTCGACTAAAAATAAAAATAAAGCTGTTGACTCTGTGCCATTCCATCACCGACCTCATAATAACTGTGGAAGCACAATAGACTAAATAAAAGAAGGATTATCAATATCGACTCAGTAACTGATGGGCGCCATATTAGTTCCCTTTTAAGAATACATATATATATATTGAAATCAATGAAGCCATTATTGGAAATTTGAGAGGCATACGTCATACTGCCCAAGTTAAATAAATCTTTCTATCTCTATGATCAGCTTACCATGACGTAGATCAAATCACTTTGTTTATATTGGGCACAGGCGACAGCTGAACGACGATGTTTCTCTGCCATTGAAGGGAATAAGCTCTATATATCTTTATATCTCTATGAGTAAAACCCATTGACGTCATTTGAAAAGACTACTTTATATTAGATAACATGGGGTGACGTCATCACTGAACATTTATTGCTGGATTTACTACTTTTAATTTCAAGATTACTTTATTGTTTCACAAGGTGGGGCAGAATCATCTTAAAGAGCTTTTCAGTGGATAAATTCTTCTTTCTGTTGATTACCCAGTTACTGTATTAGGTATATGTATACAAAATATGTTATTAAATGTTTTGTATGGATAGTAACGCGTTAAGATATATTATTATTATTTTGACGTCATATAAAATATATCGTATTCGTCCCGCTCGCCGGTGGTTTTTAATGACGTCACACCGGCAAGCAAAAAAAACATACTCCAAGGACAATGAAAACCGCAAGGAAAAATTGAAAAATAATTTGACCTTTTCATATTATTTTTTCGCGTAATTTTGTTCTCTGATTTTTAGATATTGTATTTGTTGTTTAGATTTGTATATTTGTTAAGATATTTTGGCCTTTTAGTAAAAGTTTATATTAAACTATAAAATTTTCTATCACTCTTTTAGTTGCTTAATTACCTCCGCCAAGGAGGTATTGTTTTCATGGCGTTGGTTATTGGTTTGTTTGTTTTGTTTGTCAGCAGGATAAATCAAAAAGTGCGGAACGGATTGTGGTGAAACTTTGTGGAGCTGTTGGAAATGCCCAAAAGGAACAAGTGATTAAACTTTGGCATCTCTGAGTGCTTCTTAAGATGCAAAATGAGCTAAATACTAATAAATATTTCAAGTTATCCTACTCTGCCAATAGATGTCGCTGTGCTGTGCTCTCAAAGACAGCACAGCGACATCTATTGGCAAATGACAAAAAGACCAAGTGATTCATTGGGGGGGATCGGCGGAGGTTTGCCTCTCGGAGTCCTCTAGTTCTATATGTTTTTATGCGACTAATAAAGGCCTTGCTGCGGATTAAAAAAAACTATCTTAAAACTCAGGGCACTTTTTTGGGCATATTATTTTTTTTTTTGTTAGATCAGTTGTACCGAATATGAAGGATATTAAGATAGTATTTCTATGAAATTATGTAAATACATTTGCTGGTTTTTAAGGCTTCAAGGCAATCCAGCTGAGGGCTAAAGATATACCCTCATCCTTCTCCAGCTCCACAAGAATATCTTATTTTTGTTTGGGAGAAGTAAGTCCAGTATTTTACAAATCTTCTTCTACTGTGGTCTCATTTCACCCTTCCCACACAATATAATGAATTGAAAATAAAAGTAAGGAGTGTCTCTGCATTTATGAACTCTAATGGACACATAATAGTAACAACCATGACGCACCAACATGGAATAACTTTCTCTGAGTACTTGGCTCATAAGAATACTACTTACTTTATATTATTATTAAGTCTTTGAGCCTTCCAGTGTACCATACAAACCCTAAACTTGGCAACCCAGAGAAAGAATAAGTAATAAAAAAATGGATTCAATCCCATTACTCTTGTATATATTATAATTTGATGGAGTCATCATCAATGAGTCAATTCTACGAATGAGATGATATCCTTCCAAGAGAATGTATTAAACTAAAAAAGAGTTATTGTAAGCTATTATGTATTTCTATATTCTTCGAAAATTAAGGGGATTTAAACACTTATATCAATATATTAATCTACATTGAATAAGATCCATAAAAATAATTGGTAAAGAAAAAGTATGTAAGTAAAGTACCTATTATAACTAAGCTATTGATTTGTTCTTTGAAAGATGGATGCATCCACAACTGATGACAACTTCAATGAAATCTGCAAAACATAATATAAAAAGAAATTGAAGATTGTAAGAGGAACAAGTAGGCTCCAATATATATATATATATATATATATATATATATATATATATAATATATATATATATATCTATATTAGGGTTGTTCTTATTTTTCAAATGTTTGAAATGTTAGCAACTTTGAGAATTTTCTGTTCTTGGTGATAAAAGAAGACGACATACCAAGTTTGAACAAAATCGGTCAACATTACGAGGTCGCGCAACGAGGTCAAAGTTTTAAAAATTTATAAAAATATAGTTTTCCGCCAATTTCTTCAAATGGGGGACGTTACAGACTTCAATAATTATTATTAATTTAAAGGAAATCTAATTGACTACCAGACGTATGTTTGATGTTTTTAATAAAACAAAGTTTTCAGTAAAAACAAAGCAAGAAAAGGAGTGTGTATTGTTAGCTTATTTCATAGCTTTTTTGTGTCAATTAACTTCACTCGCCTGTAGAAGATGACTTGTTTGCTTAAGAGTAAAATAGTACTTTTAAGTTTAGTAAAAACTTTAAATGATAAATCCAAAAATGACCTTGGTTGCATTCTATCAATTCAGAATTCAGTACAATCTGAGTTATATCATAGGATCAGAGCCTGTATTGACCTATAGAAATCGATTTATGAAAAAAAATCATAATGTGTTTCTAGATATGCGTCAAGGTATCCCTCAAAATTTTACTTTGTCTCTGACGCATACTAATCCATTATATGCGTCATTTTGTACGCGAGATAGGCTTTTTTATGTACATATAACTCTCTACTTATTACATTGACATGATTTATTATACCAAAATATTAAAGCTGGTTAACCAAGCTTTCATTTGATATATTTGGTGTTCTGAAAATCGCTATACTTTAAGAGATATAAGCCAATACGTACTCTCCCCAAAAATTGATCTTTTTGATATGAGAATATACGATTACCATTGGTAACGGCAGTTAGTGTAACCTGGATAGGAAGAAAAAAAGAAGGGAAAGAGTGAGACAAAATACTCCCTCCCTTCTCTTTCTCTTTCTATCCAGGTAACAAAAACACAGTTACCAGATGGACATCGTATATTCTCATATCAAAAGATCAATTTTTGGGGAGAGTACGTATTTGCTTATATTTCTAAAGTATAGCGATTTTCAGAAACCACAACCATATCAAATGAAAGCTTGGTAACGTTCACCATTTTGAAGAAATTTGCGGAAAAAATATATTTTTTACTAAATTTTAAAAACTTTGACCTCGTTGCGCGACCTCGTATTGTTGACCGATTTGTTCAAACTTTGTATGTCGTCTTCTTTATCACCAAGAACAGAAAATGCTCAAAGTCGCTAACATTTCAAACATTTGAAAAATAAGAACACCCTAATATATATATATAATATATATATATATATATATATATATATATATTATATATATATAAATTTACACTTATATATATATATATTATATATGATAATATACATCTTGATTGGTGTAAGGGCTATTCGACATTCAGGTAACGAATTTGCAGACTACCTTGCAAAGAAAGGAACGCAAAAAAAATTTGTTATGTGTTGGAGCACAACCAGCTAATAAAGAAAGTGATAGATGCTTCTTCTATGAATTTGGTGCAACAGATACCAAGAGGATCTTGGCATGAAAACATACTCATAGTATGTTGAATATTCCAAAGCAAAGGTTGTCGAAATTTCACGTTCCAATATGAAATTACTCGTCCAAGCCTACATTGGCCATGGACCATTTCTGTCCCATCTGAGCAAGTGGAAAAATGCCATTTGCAATATAGCATGGAGGAGACTCAACCCGCTAATCACCTAATCAACAGATGCCCATCGCTCTCATATGAGGGATACCAAGTCTGCAAGAAGAGAATGAAGATCCTCGTATATTACAAATTTTTAATGTAACAAGATGCAACAAATTAATGATCTTAATTTTAATTTAATTGCTTATTAACTAGATTATAAAATAATCACTATAATGTAATACTCAATATCCATTTTTCCTGTTGTAGCACATATACCCTTTGTGTGGTCGTCTTATTTTGCTGGATGTAGGTATGTATTTGCTTTTATCAATGTATAATTGTAATATTTGTATGTACTATGGTAAGACAGCAATAAATTCTTAACTAACTAAATATATATAACACTATATTATATATATATATATATATGAACCTAAACAATCACATTATTATCACATCTAGTCCTGTTGCTTATCCTCATTAGTTGACTTTTATTGTTTATAACTATGGAAAGAGGCTATTACTTTTCGGCGTATATAACTGAATTTTCGATCGAATACTAAGTAGCCTGAGTGAAATGCACTTTGGAATAAATAATGGAGGGAAATTGAGGATTTTGCTAATATGTAATTCCTTTCTGGTATTGTTTTGACGAATTTATTTAACTTTATTAATGACCATTCATTGAATTTAGAAATCTTGACTTTTACCGCGGTATTTTAAAGCAAACTAATGTAATTATCTGATTTAAATTCCAATGTGTCTATGCTACAAAGCTTAGTAGGTAATTAAGAAACCCCAAGCACTGCACGAGTCTGTCTCCAAGCAAATCAAATAGCACAAAATGCCGACAATGCATACCTGGAAGAAGAAGAAGGAGAATGAGATAAATCAAATTCGCTTTTTTAGCATTCTTCTTTAAATACCATTTACTATTATTCATAGGGGTTTGTCTAGTTATGTTTACATTTGGGACACTAAGGGCGTTTGTTTTAGTGCGTCAACAACAAAGAAAAATGGGAGGAACTGCGACATAAACAAAAGCATAATTTAACACAATGGGCCTCTTATTATCGTGGGGGGTCTCAATAAAAACCTTAATTCGATTATGGAAGTTTCTGAATCCTCGATACGTCAATGGGCTTAAAAGAAAGACGACTCAGAGAACCCTAAAAGAGTCTTTAGGGTCCACCTAACTAAAAGGTTGTATTACAAAACGTCGACTTACATAACATTTTGTAAGTTCGACATTTTGTAAGGTCGACGATTTGTAAGGTCGATTGTTTGTAAGTCGACGTTTTGTAAGGTCGACGTTTTGTAAAGGTCAATGTTTTGTAAGTTCGACGTTTTGTAAAGTCGACGTTTTATTAGTCGACGTTTTGTAAGGTCGACGTTGGTAAGTCGACGTTTTGTAATACACCAACAAAAGCGCTCCTAGACCTGGATCAAAGAAGATCTATATGGGGTGCTATTGGATCTCCTACTCAGGCGTTCTCCAGCTAGGGAGAATAAAATTTGCCCTCCCACGCTCCCGGACGCGTTTGAGTTGTCATAAAACCAGTATATCAATTTTAAAGCAAACCACAGCAGCATCCCAAAAAGTTACTACACTCATCAGAGGAGAAGAGACGAACTGCATTTGGCGAAAAATGTTTTCAATATGAAAAATCTAATTAGGAGCCGAAGAGGCAACTCTATAAAACATATCTTGGCCGTTGAAAAGCTGCATACGTTTTTTATTTAATAACAAAATTGTCCATATTTTTATATTATGCAATTTATTTGTATCCGTGCGATAAAATTTTCTTGGAAGGGGATAATGGTGTGATTCTCTACATGATCCTTGGCCGCTTGTGCAGTGTACCCTCTAATAATCATTGTAATAAATATATATTATATATATATATCTGAAGTTAACTGGAGAAGAGATAATCGAAAGCAGCAAGCTCCGAGCAATCCTAATATCAGCGGCAGCTCAGTACACAGCTTTTGCTCTAAAATTCCGAACTCTCGGTGGAGGATCATCTTGGGATAACGCGTCCGTGCTCGTCAAATACTTCCCGTCAACTTCTCAGCACTACTACATTCATTATAAGAATAATTATAAATATTAAGAAATTTGAAAAAGAATCTAAGTTTTTACTATAAGAAATTATGTATTGTGTCCTCTTTTACTACGTTGTTAGATTTAAATGTCAATCAAACTTTAAGGTCTACAGGGATATTAATTTTAAACTATAAGTTTATTTATGTTTTACCAAACACAAATCACCCCCTTTTTATATCTATTTTTATTTTATATAGTGTATTATATGAATAAAATAAAGACCTTTGCCATGGAAAAAAATTGACCATAGAGATTATTTCGTGCTTTATTAATGGAAATACCCAACGAGCAAGAAGGGCTTAGAATATCATTGAACAATCGATGGATCCATCAAGGATCCATTTAGTAAGCTTTTCAATAATAAATAAATCTCTATATTTATATAGTCCAATTTTGGGGAATTTTGTAACAGTACATTATATACTTTGTATATGAGCCTCATCAGATTGTCAAACCAGACATAATGTCAACACAAAAGCACAGATTAATAACGCATTTGATCCTTTAATTCAATGTTATCAATATTTTTTAAATAATGAAAGAACAATCCAAAATTCATGGTTTAAATATTAATCCTCTCTTGTGCCTATTGATTTCCATCACGATCCACATTGCTTCCTCTTATTAATATACATTTTGAACGTCGTACTCGTTCCAACGGCTGAATGCTGTAATTACTGTTATTTAACTTTGCAGATTATACGATTGAGTTTCATATTTTTAAAGCATCAACGATCAACAATCTTAAGCATATTCAAAAAAAGAAGTTAGTTAAGCAACACAACTCAGAATTAAAATATTTATGAACCCATTATAGTTTAAATGTACGGCATGAGCTAAATTAAAAGTATCATTTCAAAAAAGTCGGTTTACATGAAGAAACGAAACATATCTGCTTCATCGATACGAATCTTTAAAAATCAGTTCCAGGGACTTCCCTTAATAGAACACCATAAAATATTTCCCAACAGCATGATAAGCAAATAAGTGATGTCAAACAATAATTATTATTCATATTAGAGCTAGCCATTAAATTTTCGTATTACTTTCCAAAGCAGCACTACTTTACTTACTAAAAAGTTTAATTATGCATGTACCGCAACTGATCTGGTTTTACATTGAGTAGGTTTGCCATGTATATATATATATTTGAAATGTGGAATTTATTTTAAACAAGCATTCACTTTAAGGACTGGTTATTTAGTTTTTTTCCATGTAAGTTTATAATTATTCTTTTTAAATATATATAAGGAACTCATCAAAGCCTACTTCATTCCTACTTGACGTTATGGCAATGGTTAGGATTGCATTTTGAAACCTAACAATGCCACAAGACTTTTCTAGAGTCCCTCTTTTAGGGTTATTTTCAAGAGAGCTTAAGGACACTACTCTCTAGTCCTTGATGCTCCAAGCAGTATTCTCATTTTGAAAATTATATACCATTGTCATAGAAGGAAAAAATGCACACGAGCTTCAAGGGCAATAAAGAATGCTTTTGAACAAAACGTAGTCACATGCGAACCAAACGCTGTTCAGGAAACTACCGGGACTTAAATTTTTCAAGCCGGGCCGGCCAAAGCCGGACGGGACTTATTATATATTTTCGTTCCTTCGACATTCTGAAGTGACGACGTTTTTTTAAAGAAAAGAATTTCCAAAAAATAAGTGACGACCGTTTATTAGAAAAGACTTTCCAAAAAGAAGTGACGACGTTTTTTTAAAGAAAATAATCTACAACAAAAAAAAGGTCTCAATAAAAGTGATCACTTTTATAAAAAAAATATTCGAAAATTACTTTCTAAAAAAACCGTCTTCACTTTTTTGGGAAGTATGTACTAAAAAAAATTATAAATGACAAAAGAAAGAAAATATTGAAGTTCCAGCCCGGTGTCTAAAAAAGCCGGGACACTAGGCCGGGCCCAGGACGCTCAAAAAACAGCCAGGACCCGGGCCGGAAACCCGGTCGTTTTCTGATATATTTCATTTGACGGAGCTTTGTGATGGATATGGACATTTTTTTAAATATTAGTTCGATGCTAAATTGATCCCAATCCCTTATATTTATGAATATGATACACTATTTATTGCTTGATCGTATCAATATTAAACTAATTTTTAAATATTTTTAACCACATAAAAATTAATTAATAATATTTTTTTATTTTTTTTAACAAAACGTAATAATGGTGCCTATATACCAATGGTGTATACCCGGCTACTTTACTTAACAGCATTGGTTCAGCATGTTTTTAGAGATGCAAAATTGATGCATAAACCAAAAGGGTTTTGTATGCTCGCTGCATTCTGTTATATATATATATATATATTTTTGTTATTTTTTTTAGATATCACTCGAACACCTTTTACTTTTTATTATTTCAACAGTTCATGATAAAATTTGTATATATAACAGATGCTAATAATTAATAAAATACAACATATAAACATTAGCATTCATAATTTTAGCATCTTTCATGAACATACTAATTAACGTATCCAAAGAAATAAATAAACTATTAAAACATAAAGACTAAAAACGAAGTGTAAAAGATCATTTAATTTTTAAATTTCTTTAAAAGTGATGTTGAGGCCTTTCTAAGACATGGAACGGGAGGGGACATATTTTACTTTTTCATATATAGATAAGGTATGATAAGCAGTTTTGAACAATGGATATAGAAGATTGATATATGCCAAGGCACTTATATTAGCACACCTTTTTGTGCATTTTATTTATTCAATAAATACCTTATGTTACGAATACGAAATAAAAAAAGACATCGTAAACTTGTGAGAAGTATTGAATTGGTTTTCATAATTTATTATAATGCTAAGATTTATTGTACGTTTTTAGCTTTTGTTAAATATCTATGTCAGGAGTATTATCACTTTTTTCCATTTGTTCGATTTCATAAAAAGAGTATATCGTTACCTTTTCTTAACACCTATAAGTATATTCATATACTATATGTATTTGTATATTGACAATTTAAAAAAAATATGTTCTCTGAAATATAAGGAAACTACCAAATCTATTATATATTAATGATGTTTTCAATTATATTGACATAAAATAAATTCTGATAGATTTAAGGAGTCAATGATTCGTGGCGCTTAACTTATTTTTCAAACTTGAAAAAGGATTCGGCTAAAGTTTTTTAGAGATAACAAATGGTATTTAAGATTCAACAAAATATAAAAATACCAATAGTATATATAACATCATAGGCTAAAAGATAAAGTAAAGAAACACTACT
>CP045907.1:12566929-12577700 GCA_013387185.1 Caligus rogercresseyi
CCTCAAAAACAGCCATGGACCCGGGCTTTGTACCCGGGTTTTTCTTGATATATATATAAGGTATATATCCATATATATATGATATATATATAGATATATATATATATACATATATATATAAAAGCTTGTTGACGACGATTACAAATGAACGACAAATCAACAAGTTTGATATTATTATATCACAATTCAGCATAAAAAGTTATGATCCCACTCAAGGCTCTCTTGAGACTTTGAGGCCCATTAATTACCCACTTGTTCTGATTGGCAAATCACCCTACATATGAGTACTGTTTGTCAATAAAACCTATTATTGCACAGTGTTTGTATTGCTTCTATTTAACCCCCTGTATCAAAGCCTTTGATTCATGATTACATAACTAACCCTCCCCTCTATATTAGACACACTCATCAATAAGCTTTCGTTTAATCAGAAGAGCATTATTTCTAAAGGACGCCGCATAGATACGTGGTAGTTCAGCTTCAAATCAAGCTTAAGGAGTTTTGAGTCCGAGGAGTTGTTGACACCAACTTTTTGAGGATTTAATTTTCACTATTTTTTAGTATTATGTCTTTGTTGCTTTATTAATTAAAGGTTGTTAATCATTTTAATATTATTCAAATAAAAAGAAAAAATAATTTTGCAATATCCTGTTGAGGCAAATTAATCAACACGATAAGGTATTCCTTGATTCTTGTCAATGCAAATTCTTCAAACTTTTTAATTAGACAATGCAACAAACTAGAGGCATATATACACTCAGAGAGTGCAAATTTCCAACCGTCACAGGGTCCTTATGAGCCTTCCGAGGCGGATTTTTCACGACTGTGGTCGGCGTAGAGTGGACGGGGAAGGTTCCCCTCGACGGAAATTCCGAGAGGAAGACGCTCCCGCACCTGATTTCACGCACAGCGACATCTATTGGCAGAGTAGGAGACTTGAAATATTTATTAGTATTTAGCTCATTTGGCATCTTAATTCTGCACTCAGAGATGCCAAAATTTAATGCACTTATTCCTTTTGGCATTACAACAACTCCAAAAGTTTCATCCGAATCCGTTACGACGCATTTTTGATTTATCCTGCTGACAAACAAACCAACCAACAAACCAACGCCAGTGAAACATTACCTCCTTGCGTGGAGGTAATATCTTTAGTTGATGGGACACACAATTATGTAGTTTTTATTTCCCCTTTTGTATATCAGAAAAATGCTTAGAGACTCTAGACTATTATTATGTAACTCTTACGTTAAATACATACAAACCACACGAGTCATCATAGTTGTATTGAACCAAAGTATTTTTGTATTTTTGTTGTTGACATTGATATACGAGTAGTTATAAAAACAGTATTTGGTTCTTTGTAATGTAATGACCTCAAATTAGTTCAATAAATAACCAACGTATATGTAAACATTAATTGAATCTTCGTCATATATCCTGTTTTTATGGAAAAGTATTTTGATTGAGTATGATTTTTGAGATAAATGTCCACCCTTTATTAATACTGTGTTTGATATACATATGTTGATACGTATTTGACAATGAGGTCCACAGTACGTTTGTTTTGAACAAAGACTTACCAATTTATTCATTTGTAAGATGTTGACAAATTTTCTTTTCCTTACTTTTGGTACTTTAAAAACTGTATTAAATTCGAGGAATGTATCTTCTATACTAACATAAAAAGAATTTTGTTCGTTCTTTTCCCTGTATCTCCCCGAACGGTTCTTAGAACCTGACAAATTTTTAGATGAATAGTTTTGAGAGCTCAAGTTGTTTTGTGGGGCTGTCAACTCCCGAAAACTCGTCATCGCCATGCTTATTTTCTTCGCCAAAAACGTTTTTGTGTCGATTTTTTTAAAAATTGCAAGTTAGATTTTGACCAAATTCACTATGGATGAGTATGAGGTAGTAAGACGTGTTTTTTGGTTTTATTGATGCTTACCGGAAATTCGTTTTCCATATGATTACTTAAAAATAGTTTCTTTCTGTCCCTGTCTCCAAGTTTAGGTTTTGTGGGATATAAACTTTTTATAATGCACATCGCGCTATTTCAAATTTAATAATGCCAAGAGATGGAGAGTGATGTCATACCCAGCATTTAAGGAATATAAAACGGAAAAATGGCAATGACGACTTTTTTAACGAACAACTTTTCATAAGAAATACATAGGCACTCTATGAAATGACTTAAAATAACTTCTTATTACGATGTTTAAATTCCCCAGCCTTAAGGACAAAAAAAAAAAAAATGACCATGAAGACCGAAGGACACACCTTTTAAGGAACTGATTCTAATATGAAAAAGCACATGTGATGAATCACTAAAATTATTATTCGTATTGCTCCTTTTTCTATTCCACAAACGATTATCAATTGGACATCCGCTAGTATATAAATAAAAAAGATACGAAACGCATGATTTGTAGCATTACTAATAAAATATATCCTTTTCAACATCAAACAGCTTTGACCGCTTTTTTTTCTTCTTCTAGGCATTTTAGATCTTTATACAATTTTCCTTCTTCGGAACGTCATAATTGGAAATGAATGCCTCATTTCATCATCTTATCTCTGGCATTTAACTACACCGAGGTTACATAAAGTACTCATTAATGAGGCAATAGGATACAAGCACAGGGGTCGGATTAATAGTAATGATGATGCTGATAATCCATAAACAATGCCCATTTAAAAGTTAATCACTATTTTTTCGCTCCTTCCTCATAAATATTATAAAATATCGTGTACAGACAATAACAATGTGTTTTTATTGTACCTACCTTGCAAAATTATTTACCGATGATGTAAAGATACTTTTTAAGGGGTTATATGGATAACAATATGATTGTTTCGTATTTTATATTGTTAAAGTAAACAAAAATCCTTCCTGTGAAAGCTTATCAACTTCCAATCAGGAAACATAGAGGATCGAAATTGCAACCCTCCCCTAAGCTGGAGTGCCTCAAAACAACATTAAGGAGCAGGTTGGGGCTTCGTTGAAGACAATTGTCCACGTTTCCATGCGCTTGGAGGCTGAGGGTGATCTCACGAATTCCCTTGGGGCTGGCAGGAAGCCCACTGTCTCAACAAGGTAAGTAAAGGCAGCGTTCAAGAGGACGTCCAGCAGGTCCATTGCCGACGTGGTTAGAAAGATGGAAACGTTGAGATCAACTGTTCAAGGGCATTGGAAAGGGTGTGAGGAAAGTCTCTGAGAATGCGTACTGAATGCCCTCTGCTAACTGAACATCAGCGAGAAGTCATATTTGAGCGTGCCAAGAAAATGGACGCATCATAATTTTTTCCGATGAGAAAACTTTTACGGTCGATCTTGTTTTTAACAGACAAAATGCCCATGTTGTGAGTTTTGGAGATGTGTAAGATAAGCACCGCTATGTGGCAACAACATAGCACTTGCTTTGGTGATGATTTGGGTCTCGTGGCTTCTGACAAGAAGGAAATGAAGCCGGTATAGTTCCCCTCTTGCTACAAATTAACAGCGGAGGATTTTTGGGAAGACTCTGGCGTCCAGGGTCCTTCTGTTGATCAAATTCGTAGTCGGCAATTCTCCTTGGGGGTTTCAACAATATGGAGCACCCGCCCACGCTTCCAAGAAAGCTCAAAAGGACAATATGAACTTTGGCCCAAGGAACACTGGCCCCTCAGAACCCAGATCTGAACCCACTAGACTTCTCTATCTAGGTGCAACTGGAGACCAGGGCCTAAAAAACGACACAAGAACATAAATGCCTAAAAGCTGCTGTCAACAAGGCCTGGGCCTCCAGTAACGCCGATTACATCCGGCAAGTCTGTGGCAGCTTCAGACGTCACCTGATCAGTGCCATTGAGTCAAATTGGGGCTTTATTGATTAAATTTGATCACAAACTATTGTTACTCTAAAAATGTATGAATAAATTGTTTCTCAAGTCATTCGAAATGCCATTTTTGTCCACGATCTGTTCTGAACAAAAATCGGTAAATAATTATGCACGGCATGGTTATGTGTTATTGATAGCCAATTGTGTAGCTGTAGATGTATATGTAGAAAAATAAAGTACTCTTTATAGAAGCCAAAGGTATTAGCCAAATAGCTTAGATTAATTGAACAATATAGACTAGGATATTTAAAAAAATCCCATGGATGGAACACCGTAATTCATTTTTATTATAAATCCCTAAAAGCATTTAGTTCAAACGTAATCAAAAAAGGAAATTATCCTCAGCGTTTATATGAAGTTTATGATCTCTATGTATGCTTCTATTAAAGTGCTCTCATTATAATCATAGTATTTTATGTTAAAAAATAAGCATTAATTCAGGTGGATGATGCTACAGTATTACTAATAATTTTGACATAACTCGTGGTTACGAATGAGTTCTCTGTAGATGCTTACACTAGCAAGGGAGTATTTTGTGTGGCCAGCTTGTCGGTTACATTTAAACAAGAAAAAAAATGTAAATAAATAACTTGTGTGCTAGTGTGAAAATAATAGTGTAATACTTTCGAAACAATTATATATTGTCAACGACATTAAAAAATAAAATAAAAACAGAACAATGACAATGCCTCTCTAAATATATTGTTTTTAAATTCTAAAGATGAGTGCATCAAACAGGTTTACTAGTATTAAACTGATATTTTTTAGTGTATGTATTTCTTGATACAAGCATGCCAAACTACCCCAGTGGGATACTCGTTTTCGACCTATATAATGGTGGCCCCTTCTCGGGAGTCGAAACGGGCCTTTTAACATTGAGAGTGAGCATGCTTCCACTCAGCTAAACTGCTAACCTGTTTCTATTATTGTTTTTACTGTGTTGTACTCTAAGGCATAATAAAATACGGACGTGTTAACCATAGAGATAAAAAGATATGGAGAGCTTATTCCAATCAACTGCATTTTTGTGTCCAATGTAAACAAAGTAGTTTGATCCACGTCATCGTAAGCTGATCATAGAGATAGAATATATCTCTATGATCAGCTTACGATACCGTAAAACAAATTACTTTGTTATTTGGACACACAGAATACAGCTGAACGATGTTTCTCTACTATTGAAGGGAACCAGCTCTCTATATCTGTATATATCTATGGTGCTAACACTTAAATAACCATATTCTAACTTATTCACAAAACTACCTAAATATATAAACAAATAACATCCTAGTGATGAGACGGCTCAGAGTGATGAACCGGCCCAACCATTGGTTCGAACTCTTGCTACAGTACAAAAGATAGTCCAACTAATTCAGCTACATTTGATTGATGTTGAATAATTTGCAATCGGCTCGATTGTTCGGCCATGTTATTTTTCGATTATTCCACGCCAATCATAGTCATGTGAAACCGTTCTTTTTAATCCAGATTATATGCATATACGCAGGACCTCCAGTTATTATGATTATTGCTGCTCCAGGCAAGCTTGACTGGTTTTTATCTTAATGATCCTTGTTAATCATGCATTGTTTCAACACATGTTGTGTGAGGAGTTTTGAAGAGAGTTCCCCCCCCCCCAGTAAGTACCTTGTAAGTGCTTCTAATCCCTTCTTAATGTGTACTCTGTGAAAACATAAAATGCCAAGAAAACAGGTTCATTATATATACAGGACAACTCGGACAACTCGGCAGACAAACTTAAGTCTTGAAGGCATGATACAAAAGCGAAAATAAATGAGATTTACATCTATGGATTTCGCCTACAAGAATGCGAAATAGTATTTTTCCTTATTAATATATATATATATATATATATATATATATATATATATATATATATATATATATATATGATATATATATATATTATATATATAAGAGTGTATTCGTAGAAAAATCTACCGCCGTTTCGGTATTCGGATTTAACTTGTACCGATCGATATCAGTATTCGGTAGATGTATTTTATATCTCCAGTATCAATTGGATATTCGGTACGAAAGCTAAGAAAGCGAGAGAATTTATTTTGTATCTACTCTGTGACCTCTTCATATGCATTTAATATCGGACAATTATAACAAAGGACAATTATTACTAAATTATGTTATAATTTATTTGAAATTAATACATACTATTTATATAAGTTTACATGTACTTGGATTTTGTTGTTAATGGAATGCATATATATATATATATATTTAATTCACTGTCTTATTGTCCGATATTACATGCATTTTCAGGTACTCTAGTATTCAAGCATAGCATTTGCTAATATTGAATGTATATTTATGTATTTGCTCTATAATACTTTGTAGTTGTAATTGTTTATTTATTTGCAAAGTTCAAGTTCTTCACAAGGGAGCGCTTCACAAATACTTTGTTTATGTTGGGCTAAGCGACAGTTGAACGATGTTTCTTGCTATTGAAGGGAATAAGCTCTTTTATCTTATGTCTCTAAATGAATGCACAAAAGTTTACTTTCAAATATACCGTACTGATTGTCAATCGGTAAGGTATTTGGTAGTTTCTACCGAATATCGTATAATCGGTTCGGTATTATAAATCTACATTCGATTTATATTCGGTAGTCCAGCTGTGATATATATATATTATATATGACAGTTACATTTATTTTCGTTCCATAGCTTTATTGTGTCACGTGTCACGTCTCTGAACTGCTGGCAATATTATGCCTCCCATTCTCGAGCTTCGAACTGCACTGTTGAAATGAGTTACCCAAAAACTTACATATTTAAATAATGATAATGCACTTTGGACCTTTTTAATCGTCAACTGTTTTTTGATTAACAAACATTCTGAATGGTGATTAAGTTAAACGATTCCGTGACAAACTTCTTACGTCATTTGTAATTAAAGATAACTGCTTAGTTCTTGTATTTATGCATAAATTTAAGGAATAAGATAGATAAGATGTCCAGAAATTTATAGCGCGGAAAATACTTCATTACAAAAAAGCTTTGTGACAAAAATACCTTCGAGCAAAGAGAACGATGTAAAATGCTTCACTACAAAAAAGCTTTGCGACAAAAATACCGACGACAAAAAGAAGAACGAGGAAATTGACTGACTATAAAAGAGCAAGCGAGGTAAATACCCACGACAAAAAGGCTGTAAAAAGGTCCATGCGAATTTACGCGCAATGAAATAACAGTAACCCAATAAATAATACTCTCAAATCTCACTATTTCCTCAAACAGCCTCCATTAAACAATATTGGGTTTCAGACCACTATAATATAAAAAATATATTTTTTAAAGTCTTACATCTTTTTAAAATTTTGCAAATGTTTTTCATCTGGTTATTTGTACGTCCATAGTACTAGATGGATTGGCTTAAAACCCAGAATGAACCTTCTTTTTGACCTTAAAAATATCCTTTCATGAGTCATATCCCTGTAGACAA
This sequence comes from Caligus rogercresseyi, assembly GCA_013387185.1. Taxonomy (NCBI): domain Eukaryota; kingdom Metazoa; phylum Arthropoda; class Copepoda; order Siphonostomatoida; family Caligidae; genus Caligus; species Caligus rogercresseyi. Next base: position 12,574,293 of record CP045907.1, read on the forward strand.
CCTTCAGAGGCATGTCTTCGTGGACATTTTTGTGGTGAAGCATTTTTGTAGCGAAGCATTTTCCTTGTTCGCCTTTTTCTCGGGAACATTTTGGCGCGAAACTTTTTTCTCGTGAAGCATTTTCCCGCTTTGTTTTTTATTTTACTTTGTGGACTAATCTCGCAAGCTCAGTCGAGAGTCCCATGGGGTTAAAAATCTACCGTTGATACTTTTTTAAGGAGGAAAGACATAAACGAGCAAGCGAGGTAAATATCCAATACAAAAAGGCGGCTACACAAAGTCCACGAGGAATTGCGCGCGATGAAATTACTTACTAATAGATTCTGGTGTGAGGGCCTGCAACAAAGTGGGATTTTGTGATTATTGTAAAAAAATTAAGACTCACATTTGTCGTTCATGGTAGGCCAAAACAGGACTCAAAGTGTTTGTTTAGTCCTAAAGAGGCAATCTATGAGTCTTCCTATATAATTAGAATGAGAAACAACCTTGTAAATGGGGAGAACGAAATGATAGATTTATTTTCATGGAAGCATATACAAAAATGAGGTAATATTGAAGGCGTTACCGAATATACATACATAATATTATAAATAAAAATGGATGATAATGCATAGTAAACAATATAAATAAGCATTTAAATAAAACAAATTAAATACAATTAAAGGATCACATGATTACAAAAAGTATAACCAGTTGGAGGTCTTTATTAAAATATTTTAAAAGTCTTTTGTATATTATTTGAAGAGAGTGTGAGGTTCTGGGATAATATTTATTTACAGATGCCGCTAATGTCCGTGAAGTGTCATAGACAGAGATAATTTGTAAGTCTAAAGCTGTGTAGCGAGCTTCGGCAGATATTGGCCTTAATTTCGATGGATTAATTGGACTTTCCGTAGTCAATCTGCGGGCAATTAATCCTTTCGCCCGAGGCGGGCAAAATTTATGGCTTTCGCTCTTGCAGAGAGATCCCATTTTCCAAGGCCAATGAGTACTGTGATACCGATTTAGCATATCTATATAATAATTCACCAATCTCTGTCCGTCTGTATGTCCGCACACTATCTCCTCCAACATTTATGGTCAGATTTGAACTTTGGAGGTACCTATGGAATCCTTGGGTCAAGACGGACCTAATAAAACTATTTGCAAAAGTGATGGGACCAGAAATAAAAAAACTTGTCTGATTTTACTACCTACTTTCAAGGTAAGGAGGGGGAAAAAGAAAAAGAAAAGGAGTAGGAGGAGTTAGAGAAATAGAAAAAGAAAAAAAAGCATCTCATGTGACTTAAAACATATTCTTTGTACAAAGTCAAACTTTTTATGAGGAATGTTTGTACAAAACAGAAAATTATTTTCTCTCTCCTCTTTATATTCTTTAAGGTCTATTTCACTCACAAACTAGCTCCAAAACCTACCATACCCGAACATATGGGCGCCGTAGGCGCCCAAATATGCGAGTTTTCTTTATTCATTTGCCAACACATACATGAATATTTTGAATACGCTATTATTATATTCTTCTGATGTATGTGATGGACGTGCTGATTGGTTGGAACACTATAGAGAGCTTGATTGCTTCTATATACATTTAAAATGTAATTTCCCTCCCAGTTGTTTATGAGGGTTAAGGTATTTAAAACTAGGTCGCTTTTCTGACGTAACTCAGTATGTATGTTTAAATAATCTATTTCACGGCCTGTAATTATGATTCCTTTAAGCATTATAAATCATTTTAATGAGCTCATAGGGGCTTATTCGTTGAAGAACTCCACCTTAAAACACTGAGCTTACTGTCAAATAAATAAAAGGTGTGACTTTTTGTTAGGATATTTTAATGTGTAGTTCTGTGGTTAATTTAAAGATGGCTTACGAGCTTTGAGGTTTATTCAAGTCCCAATGCTGCTTGTTTTTTTTTGGTTATGAAAGCTTTTATTTCATATTTGTTACTGAAATACAGTGTAATAAAAAAATACACTTATATAACAAATATAAAAACCAAATAAAAACTCTTTTGAACAGTTACGTCAAAAACAACGTAAATGAACATTAGTGTTCAATTTACTGCTGTTTCAACATGAACAGGAAATTGCCATATAACTTTAATCTAAATAAACGTCTCCAGTGACGAATCATGCCAATTGTATGATGAAGAAAAGAAATAATTGGTTTATAAAGTTTTTGGACATCGAATGGGTTGAACCGAATCTGGGCATTTTTCTAGAGTGAAAAAAAAAAAATATGATAAGGGATAGATTCAGCAACTGCATCTTTTTTATCATAGTGTTGGGTCCTTTGAATGCACTAATATACAATATACGAAAATCTTTTTCCGAGCTCAGAACATTATACCTAGCACATAACTAGTCATTGACAGTATTCAAATATTCCCCGCCTGAAATTTGACGAGTTCTTGAACAAAGAATAATGAGCACTTTATACAACCACAATTTATGTCACTCTTCCAATAAAAAGAGTATTTGCCAACGATGTTTCAACCATACGTTGTTCACACTCCATTGCCAATATGTCACCTTCTATAATAATTTTGAGGAAACTATTCCTAAAAAATACATATTAACCAGGAACTCATATTCTCGTCCCAAAGTACTGGCTTGTTAAATGACCGCTATAGCTTTAATGCAAACTATTCAACATATGTATTGATATAGTTAAAACGGGATTCTACTAGTGAATGCTGACCCAAAAAAATTGTTGGAGAGGTTACCAATAACAAATAACATGCTTATTCTTCAAGTTCAAATTAGCTCTATATTATGGATTTCTTACGTCATTCATAAACAAAGATGCTGCCGATATCTTGTAAATATCGCTTTTCTTTCTAGTTTGATTGAATATATATATATATATACCCCCACCCAAGGAGAATATAAATAAGGTGAGTCAAAGAGGAAATCTTGACTTATGCTCTTGATCAAAAGGAAGAAGATGTGACGTCACGAATGCTACAATGAAAAAAAATATATTTTAGTGCTATGATTAAGTAGTTATTATCAACTTTATCTTTCAATTGAAATATTCATTACAATATTGTTCTGTGCTAGAGTACAGGAACCCATGTTGCATGAAAAATTTGTTAAGAAAATGATTTATCATTAGTATTCATTATTTAAGTAATTAGCAAATAATAATTTCAAACAATAAATAATTTTAAAATCCCGATTTTCATTTATTTCAAGAAATTTATAAATCACAATAATAGAATCTACATATGTAATATAAAAAAGGGGAACATAAGAATATGAATAGAATTCGCTAATTAGTAAACCTGACCTATGGTTAAAGTTTTCACTAGCATTTTTCAGTTAAGTAGCTTATTAAGAAAATTGACTCGAATCGTGTTCTTTTTATTACAAAAGCAATAATAATTTCTCTTTGACCAATTGGATA
>CP045907.1:12577800-12597333 GCA_013387185.1 Caligus rogercresseyi
TTGAGACCTTTTAATCAAATAAACTTATAGGGTTTCATGTTTTATTTTATGTGGACATAGAAATATCTCCCGATCTCCTTAAATTGTAGTTCCCATGTACAGATTGTGGAGTTCTATGCACTCAATACTTCATGCCTTTGTGGACTGCCCCCATGATAATATTTTTTAAAGTGATTTCTCTCAACGTAAAAGGCATGGAAGACGTAAGGCATCTAAATCTGCAAAGCCACAGTACTACTCTTTGTGTCTTGGAAAACAGGATTTTTTCCACAAGAGACAAAGCCGTAAATTGGAATTGATAAATTGTGTCCCTCTTCTTGGAGCGAAAGGTTTATTGCCCGCAGATGACTTCAGATTGTCCGATTCCTCCATGTGAACTAAGGTCAATTATAATATCTGCCGCAGTTCGGATCGCAGCTTTAGACCTCTAAAATTCCCTCTGTTATGACACAACATGAACCTTAGCGACATATGTGATTAAATACTATCTCGGAATCTTTTCAAGTAATCTATAGAAGACTTGTAAAATATTTAATAAACGCCTTTAACCGTTTTTACTTTTATGTAAACATAGAATCTTTAACTATTTTTAATACATGTTTGTTCAGCATCGATGCTAAATTTTTAGACTTAATGCATATATATAGTTTTTTTTCACTGAAGAATCATCGATTTTTATATACATTAATAAAAAAAATCGTTTATTAAAGCTTTATACATTAAAAAATAATAATCTCATAAAGCCGGCATATTAAAAATAATATCAAAAATATTTATATATGTTCGTATTGGAGCTAGGTTTTTTTTTTTGGCAGATAATCTAAGTTTAAACTATAATGTTTATACATGTATTGTTTCTATATACATTCTAACCGCACTTTTTTTACTTTGTATCATCCTGTTACAATTGAAATAAAAAATTCTTCAAGTGTTCCGTCGTTCCCCCGTAGCAGTATGAGATAATCTTTTGAGATATGAAGTTGCCTCAAAAAACATTTAGCCCTTCTTCATCTGCTATATTCTAGTGGCCCCCGCCCACTATATTTGTGCCCGCATCAAGGAGCCAGCCATTTTTGAGCGGCGATGCCTTTAAATATGTTCATCACTTTGTTGTTGTCCCAGCTCATAACTAAATTAGAAAAAACATGCGTGGGCTTGTTTTTCCGCTTTGTTTTTAAAGACAAATAATCTTACCAAGTTAAGAATGGAAGGCTTTGTGACATCCTAAAACAAATTGTATCCATAGGATGCTGTCTGCTTTTTCACCTGATTTCACTGACATTTAATATTTGTATATATAATAATACTTTTTCCCAGGGGGTTGGCATGCATCATACACATATATATATATTTAGTTCAGAAGCGGGGAATTTCTTTTGAATGAAAGAAAGAAGAATAACTTTATGGTGAGTGGCTGCAAATTAGGAGCAAGCAAGCAACCAGGCTACGCCAACCATTTCAAGGCAGGTGAAAGAAGTGAATCATGAGAATAATTATTCACTATTCACTGAGTTTAATCATCTCTTGGCGAGAAGGAGGAAGAAGGAGGGATGAGGAATGTTGAGGCGGCATCGAAGGAAGCTGGTGGGAGGGAGTCTCCTGGGGCTTCTAGCTCTGAGCGTTCTTCGTTTGGTTGGTAAGACACCTCCTCTAGAGCCTGAACAGCAGAAGCGTTCATACTATCCTCCCTCGGGCCTCAAAAGTGAGAAACAAACAAGAGGAGTACGTGGACAAGGACGGGATTCGTGTGATTGTTGGAAATAGGTTGGTGGGGGATCTCTATCGTCGGATCTATCATGGGAGGATCAGAATGCCAATAACTTCAATCCAATTGAGGGCATGGGGGAAAATGGAGAGGCTGTATTCGCAGTAACTCACGGGAAGACGTAAAACTGCCTACTAATTAAGACTCACTCAACCAGGAATATAAAATAATAAAGTCCCTGCTTAATTAAATCGATTAAAAGGCCATAATACTGAAATCAAAAAAGGTGGAAATTAATTCGTTTGAACATGTTAGGATTGAGTTAAGTACTATATTTTAGGAGGAATTGATAATATGATAACTACAAGTTCTAGCCGGTTATACGAACTGTCAACATATACTGATTGTTTGTATGATTTGGTATGATGTTTTATTAGCAAATATACAATAGTAAATCTTTTCAAAAGACGCGTTGGTAACAGGATTTTTTCTAGTCAATACTAAAGCGTTAAAGTAAAGTAGCGCATGCATAACATAAATTCTCCTTTTTTCCCGAAAAAAATTGGACTAAATATTAGTTCTTCTTAAGTCCGTAAGGGGCGCTTTTATGCTAGAGCTCTTTGAAGATAATAATAAAGTCCTTTTATTATTTATATTTGGAGACGTTCTTTATTTTGTAGTTATTTGATATTTCAAATCATCAAAATTTAATCCCTTTAAACCGGTTTTAAATAGAATTGTGACGTAATTTCATGGACAACGACATCTAACGTTAAAGGAAATTACAAAATTTTGGCCAATTTTTTTTTGTTTACTTTTTCCTTGCATGCGCTACTTTACTTTAACGCTTTAGTCAATACTACCACTTCGGGGTTTAAAGATAATAAATCAACAGAACTTGTGAGGTTACAATAACCTTTTGAAGATGCATATCTATATTTATAGGTTTCTCTGAATTATTCTTTCGATTATAAAAGAGTGTTGCAGACTTCTTTTTTGTACCTCGTCTAGCAACCAATCACATAAGCTTAAAATGCACTCTCAACCCAAGTCAATAGTTGTTACTCTCTTCTCTCTATTTTTTACTTCAGGCTCTCGCCAAACGACTGTGGCATGTCAACAAATTCAACATTGTCGCCTCAGACAAAATCTCTTTGGACCGAAGCCTTCCTGACGTTCGAAAGGACTCCTGCCGAAGGATTTCCTACAACATCAGTAGTCTTCCCAAATCCTCCGTCGTCATCGTCTTTCACAACGAGGCCTTCTCCACGCTCCTGCGAACCGTACACAGCGTAATGACCGCACACCGAAGGAACTCCTCGCTGAGATCATTCTAGTGGACGACGCCTCCAACAAGACCTTCCTAGGTGAGCCACTGAAAGACCACATGAAGGCCAACTGTAGGGTTCCCCACAGAATTCTTCGACTGAAAGAGCGTAGCGGGCTTATTGCAGCTAGACTGCTGGGCGCAAAAGCTGCGACTCGAGGAAAGGTCTTAATATTTCTGGACGCACACTGCGAGGTGACGACGGGCTGGTCCGAGCCCCTCCTGGCCCGGATCCGGGAGGACCCAAGCCACGTGGTCTGTCCAGTCATCGACATCATAAGCGACGATAACTTTGGCTACGTCCGATCATTCAGTCTCCACTGGGGGGCCTTCAACTGGGAGCTTCACTTTCGGTGGTTCACCATGGTCATTCCGAGATGGAGATCCTAAAAGAGATCCCACGACCCCCTACAAGACGCCTGTTATGGCCGGCGGACTCTTTTGCCATGGATCGAGATTACTTTTACTCCATGGGTTCCTACGACGGAGGGATGACATTTGGGGCGGGGAGAACCTGGAGCTGTCCTTCCGCGTCTGGAGCTGCTCCGGTCTGTCGAGATCTCTCCTTGTTCCCACGTGGACACGTTTTCCGTAAGGCGAGTCCCTACAACTTCCCGCGGGAAGGTGGCGTGGGGAAAGTCCTCAATGCCAACATTGCACGGGTGGCTCGAGTCTGGATGGACGAGTATAAAGACTTCTACTTCCGTGTAAACCCCTCAGCAGGGGCAATTCAAGTGAACGTGGAAGAGAGAGCTCAACTCCGGAAGCGACTCGGCTGCAAGAGCTTTTCCTGGTTCTTGAAGAATGTCTGGCCACAGCATTTCTTTCCAACGCCCCAGCGATTCTTTGGTCGAATGGTTCACTCCAACTCGGGTAAGTGCATAAAGCGGCCACTCAACTCACCGAACCAAAGCCAGAACAGCGGCCCGGCTCACGTGAGTGAATGCAAGGGAGGCTTTTCCACGCCAGAGCTTATGATACTGAGTGAGAACGGATACATCATGACGGATGAGTCCGTTTGCTTGGATTCTCTCTCGGCCGAGGAGGAATCGAGCAAGCGTCCGGTTTCAGTCATGCAGTGAATCCCCGAGACAACGCTGGGAACACTTCCCGAGAAACAAGACCATTGTACACAAGAGCACGGGAAAATGCCTGGCGCATCTCGAAGAAGGAACCACGGACAGCCTTCTCGTGAGCCCTTGCAACGGGGGAAGGCGCAAATATGGAATCTTATACCAGAAAGGCTTTATGACAACCCTAACCCCAAATTTAGATGTAGTGTTTTAAATGTAACATGTCTGTGATAGTTAAAAGTGGAAGCATACCAAACGCTACCTTAAATAATGCATTGTCAATAATATAATTAGTTGTTTGATATAAAGAATAAATAAATGCTGATTGCATCAAATGTAGCGGATTGACTTGCTTACTAACAGCAGGTCAACCTACCACTTCTTATCTCACACCTCAGTAGGTTCTTAATCTTAAGCACTCTTGCCTGCAGCTATATAAGCAGCGGCAAGAGGCCAATAAATACCCTCTTTTACTACCACTACAAGAGTCGTCACTTCTTAGTCACGAGTACAACTTGTAACTAAGAGAATTTTATTTAGGTATTTTTTTAGACAACTTGCTGAAGAAAGAAAAATATTGAAACACTAAATCCAGCTCTGAAAGTCAATACCTAGACATAATCCTTTCATATTTCCAGGCTTGTGAGCGATCAGGAAAAAAATAGCGATCCGATCAAAAATAGCGATCAGAAATTCTTTGCGATATAGCGATACAACGATCAGGGATTTTTCCGATCAGCGATCCGATCAATTTAATTGCGATCAACAAAAAAAAAATACCTATGTAATACTAATTCTAAGTAAAAATTAGAATGTATTTACAGTCAAACCTTTTAAGTATTCATCTTTATATGGCAATGGAATGATTTTTTCCCATAGCCTATGAGCTCCAAAATAACGACTTCTCCATAGGCGCTTGTCTGTGTATTTAAGGACAAAATATCAGAATGATTGTTTCTCATAGCCTATGAGCTCCAACACTCTGGCTCCACAATTGACATATGTCTGCATATTTTAAGACAGGAAATGCCAGAATAAATGTTTCCCATAGCCTATGAGCTCCAAAACAATGACTTCAGGATAGTCGTCTGTCTGTATATTTTAGGACAAAAAATATATCAGGATAGCACACACTGGCTTTTTCCATTAGTGGCTGTCTGTATTTTGTGTTTTCTAAACAAATATAAGTTGTTGTAATTGATTTTGGTCAATGTGACACATAGTTAAGTTTGAAGAAATGTAGGGTTTGTCTCAAAATCCTTAATACAAACATTTTTTCTTTTTTAGTCAATTTATACAAATTGATCGGATCGCTATTTTTTAGTGATTTTCTTACGATCAAAAGATATAAAGATCAGGACCTTTCGCGATACTCCGATCAGCGATCAAATATCGCTATATCGCTATTGATCGCCGATCAGAAAAAACTCCGATCAACAAGCCTGCATATTTCTATAATTCATAGTCGATTTAAGAGCTTATCATTATATATAATGTACTTACCACAAGCTCTGGAGTCTCTTTGTGCGTCTTAATGACCTGAATGAGCATGCTCCCACCATCACAGTCAATTATTTGCTTGGCGTTTTCCGGGCTGCGCAGGGATAGAGCCGCGAGGGATTCACAACCGAACTTACAAATGGTCTTGTTTTTCTGTAATGAATCCGTAGGACAAATTATTAAAAACTAATTCGACATAGTCGATTAAACTTTTCTATTATATGTTTGATGATCGGAATAAGGCAATACATATAATAAAAACAAATATACAATTAACAAAAATACATTAACTAAGTGTGTAAATTAACATAATACAGCCATAGACGGACAATTCTTTGGGCACTTTGACATACACTTTTTAAATGGATATTTCTTATACAACGACAAGACACCCATTAAGACACTACACACAAACATTTTTTGAGCACAGCTCTGAGAAATGAGGATTACAAATCCACAGCCATTGGCCCCTTTGCTTGTAACAAATGAGGCATATTGGAGTTACAAATTCACCGCAAATGAGCCATGGGGTTTTATTTATTTCAAATATGGTATATTGAGGTAACAAATTAATCGCCAATAGGCTCCCAGGATCCCCCTATGACAAATATAACATATTGGTGTTACAAATGAACAGGGAATGGACACTCAAGTTCTGTCAGGCACAATGCAGGTATTTTGGTGTACGGTCAATTCGGGTTCTGTCTGTTACAACCAGGGGCGGAGTGGCCAGCGGGAGTACCGGGACTCTTTCGGTGGGCTGCTGGCCTCAAGAAGCATAAACGGCCGTTTACAGCCTCCCAATGGCATATTGGGGTCTGTATAAGGCCGGCGAGGGCATAATTGTCCTGGTGGATAAATTATTCTCACTCCGTTACTGTTACAATATAATATTTTACCAGAGCTGTGACTACCGAATGTAAATCGGTATTTAGAACTGGAAGCGTTGTTACCACCTGGTGTGAAGAAGTTGAACTTTGCAAAATAAATTCCGGAGCTGAAAGGGCATTTAATATCGGACAACGACTAACAAAAGACAGATAAGGAAAATATTTGTTGTCTATTGCCTTTCATTTCCTTCAAAATCTGAGTGCATATATGATTTATATAAAAATAACATGTATTAATTTACAAATAATCTCTAATAAAATTATAACAAATTATGTACTTAATTGGCTTTGTTGTTATAAATTGTCCGATATTAAATGCATATGAAGAAGTCAAAGAGCAGATACATAAATAAATTTTTCTTTCTTCTTATCTACCGCACCGGTCGATATTCGGTAGATATATAATAAAATCTACCAAATCGGCGGTGCTGAATCCCAGCTCTGTATTTTACAAATGCATAGCCAATGGGTTACATCTGTTTTAAAAATTGATATATTAGGATAACAAATCCACCGCCAAAGAGCTCATGGTTTTCAACAGACACAATTATGGCACCTTGGGGTTACAAATGATTAGCCACTGGGCTCTAGGATTCCGCAAGTTATAATTTGATATTTTCCCGATGGCCCCTAAGAGATTCAAACCCCAATACGTCACAACATTTGTAACAAGCGGAACCCAATGGCCCATTGGACATGTATTTGTAACCTAAAAATACCACAGTTATGTTCAGCGGAATCCAAAGATTCATTGACTCACGAATTGTAACCCAATATGTTAAATTTGTAACAGGCAGAACCCAAGACACCCCCATTTGTCATAGTTTTTTATTGATCAAAAATGTTTGTGGGTATATTATATGGCAGTCAGAGTTCCTTATAATTGGAATCTGTATAAATGAAACGTGCATAATCTTGCAAATTTCGTGTCTTAGACCTTATATCTGGGCTATCTATGTACAACTAGACAATCGTATAGTTAGTAACTTATCAACTCAAGATCTCTATTTATATCACATAGGTCTTAAGCTATTTTCTATGACACGAAATTTGCAAAATTATGCACGTTTAATTTATACAGATTCCAATTCTAAACGTTTAACGCTTAGCAAGCTTACCATATTATGAGAAATGGCGTTGACAATGATAGGGATCCCGACCGTGTTTCCGATCTCCCTTTTAACATGATCGTTTCCACTCAGAGTTTTGATGAGCTTAAGAGACTCCTTGATTACAGATTTGTTCTGATCCGGATCCACTAGGATCCGAAAGATGACTTCCAGTCCTCCGTCATCACAGACTTTTTGGCAGTACTCATTTCGGACGGACAGACTACTGCTACAGCTCAGGAGAAGGGATAAGTCCTCAGCAGCACTGAAATCTATTTCTAAAAAAAAATAAGAAGATTTTAATAACATGATGTTTATTGACAAAAAATTAACTAATAGCACCTATTTTCTAAATAAATAAAAATAATATGACATTATATATATATATATATGTATGTATATATATATATATATATATATATATATATATATATATATATATATAGATATATACAGGGGTGTGCAGGCGAATCTAGACTTTTTTTAGCACGGAAACAAGATACTCATATCCAAGAACAAGACCTTTTAATTGACTTTTTCATATCACACAAATTTAAATGACTTTTCTCTTAATATTCATTCAATCCAACTTCCTCCTTTCACAATAACAGCCTCCACACGGTGCCTGAACCTCCTAACGGCATGAGCCACCTGTTCCCTGGACAAGTTGGCCACTGCCTGGATGATGGCAGCTTTCAAGGAGTCCACAGTGTTGTGAGCACGCTTGTTAGTGTCCCTCTCAAGGACGCCCCACAAGTAGTAGTCGCAGGGGTTGAGGTCAGGGCTGCTGGGGGGCCAAAACTCCTTTGACCAGAACATGTCGAGATTCTCTAAGCACCAGTTTTGCACCAAATTGGACGTGTGGGCGGGAGCTCCATCTTGCTGGTAGAGATAAGGTCTACCAACAGCAATCTGGGTCATCCAGGGCTTCACCACAGTCTGCATGACAGTAGCTTTGGGGAATTTGAAGAAGTCGATGATCTCCTTGGGCGCACGGCCGCAACGGAGCGCCACAATAATAGCTGTCCTGCGCTCAAGTTCCGAGAACATTTTCAATTTTTTTGTTATTAAACAAAGCTCATAGGATATACTAACCAGTTCATACATTTTTAAGCTTCTACCTTAACTGGTTTCTGAGATACAAGTACTCAAAGTTAGTCTAGATTCGCCTGCACACCCCTGTATATAGATAAATAGATAGATAATTTAGAACCACGTAGTATTTTATTTAGTTATTTTTTAAGTTCATTTATTTGGATTTACAATCAATTTAAACACGAGCAGCAATGAATGGAAAAATTGTGTGATAAAATAAACTGTAAATGAAATATAAGATTAATTATAAACACTATCATTATGTATAAAGTGAATTGAATATATGAGAAGTTTAGAATAGTCACCACTTTAAAAAAAACCTGATCAGGGAAAAATGGTTTTTGTAGATTCGCGACTCAGAAACAATCTCAAACCCTCAGTTTCGGAGCCAAAGGAATGGATTCACTGCCCGGTTCTATATATTTGTCATTGCCTATTTGCTACGATAAGGAATTAATCCCTCAAACTTAGGATCTTTTGACAGATATACACCTTCGCAATTGATAGTTGAACACATTTCAAAAGATATATATTTATTCTCTATTCTAAAATATCCTTTAACCATTTTGGAATATGTATTTATCAAATATTTACCTTTCAGTTTTTTAATGAGATGTGTAAGTGCATCATGATCCTCCACGATTTCTCGAGCATGATCATGAGCTTTTCCAAAAGGGACTCGTACGTCATCATCTTGAACCAGAGCCTGCCATAGTCGAGCCACATGAAGAGGCATGTTGGGAAAGAGTCGGCCCCCCTCAGAGAGAATCCCGGAGCGAACCACGTTTTGACGGTTGAACTCATGCCGAACACAAACATTCAGAAGGACGTCCAAGGCAGCCTCTTGAACGGGAAGGTCTCCGGTCCGAACGACGGCATTGATGGCCTCTAACCCGGCCTCATTGAGAGGATCCGGATTGCCGTCTAAAAGGGAAGAGAGTGCCAATAATACAGACTCCCTTGAAGTGTTTGAGGAGGAGTCTTGTAGAAGAGATCCGACAAGGACATCGTAGGCGTTGAAGCTTGTTGCGAGGGTTCTCTCCGCCAGACCTTTGTCAAGGAAGGCTTTGAGAGCAGAAGAATGACATTGGATTCCCTCTTGATCCCCTGAGGCTTGGCAGGTTTTCAAGTTTCCGATCATTTGTGTTAGCTCGTCATTTTGTCCTTCAAAGATGACGATGTTGGACAGATCCACTCCCTAAGGAAGACATGAGCAAAATATGGGCATTTATGAGCTTTTGAACCTAATCCCGTATTATTAAAATAATGCTTTAAAAAATAGTTATTTCGCTCTCCTACATAACAGAGGATCATTGAAATAAATCGTAAGAAAAATGTATATAGATATAGTAGTACTGTTTAAGCCCTTCACGCCCTAAGCGAGGTGACAAGTTCTTATTGAATACAATGTTATTATTCTATTTGACCCCTATGAAATGAAGTGTTTTCTGAGTGTAAAGCCCTGCTCCTTAACTACTCTTCATAGTTCTGCTAATGTACTTGTTTAAAGTTCGGAAATCGTGGGCTGCCATTGATGTTTTTTCAATTAAATTATGAACTTAAGCAAATTGATACTTTTAGTGATGATGTTGGGAGCAATAAACATCAAATAGAGGCCTGGATATTTATTAAATAAATCACTTTCATATACTTTGTACCAAAACTAAGCACAAATTGATGGGTGTTTAAAACACTGTTTTATTGGAGATAACAATTGAACAAAAATAGATAGGCAACTTCAGACGGAATTCAGATTAAGTTCCTTTATTAGGGCAAAACAAAATAAGCAAATACCTGAGCCATGAATTGATCCTTAGCCTCTTGAATTGCATCTGCCTTGCTCATGTCAAAGTCCTCCATATTTTCCTTGACGACAGAGTCAAAGGTATCCTGAGCAATCACTTTGACCATGATGAAGTCCCTTCAAGGATATGTATTTGCCTTTCTTGAGTGAATAATGAAAGATCAAAAAAGGATCTTGTACCTGCAAAGGAAGAACGTTCTGGAAGAGAGTCCTGATGATCTTGTTGTAGGCTGAAGAAGATGATAATTATGTAAACATAGCTGAACAGCCCTCAGAATTGTTTATTAAAGTAATCAGAGTGAATCACGAATAAACAATGACCGAAATCAGTTGGAACTTCTTTCGTTAAGCAGTGATGAGAGTTGTGAATCGTCGGTAATATTTAAAATCTTTGATATATTTGTTTTTATTTATATTTATTATTGATATTATTAACGGATGTTATGATACGCAAAAGTCAACAGAACCTATCAAAATAAAAAAAGAGGCGTGGCGTACAAGAACATAGAAATATAAAGATCTTATATCTCTATGAATAGAAGACATTAACTAAGTTTTACTGTATTTATGTCCTATTTATTAGTAGCGTAGCTATACATTTGTTAATTTGTTACATTTCTTACTGTCGTATTAGTGTTAATTATATAAATTTCCATACTAAATGTATTGGTTTATTATCATTTTTAAGCAATATAACTCATGGAGGAAGAGATGAAACACTTAGATCCTATAAACAAGGCTTATATGGGTACTTGCGAATGGACATTAAATTGAACACAGTTCCAGGGAAGAAGTCTTTAATGAATGGAAACACCCATCGAAAGGATATTTTAAGCATTAATTATAAAGAAGCATTAGCGTTCTTTGAATGATTGGTGCATAAAAACTATAAAACTACAAAGTAAATATTTTTGGCTCGTGAGAACCAAAATTAGCTACTTCATAAAATATCTATCAATTTACCAAAAAAAAAATACTAATTCTTTCTTTGTATATAATATATTTTTTACATTAAATTGAAAAAAAAAGTTATGAATACATTTAATAAATACAAGAAAATGGTTGAAAAAATTATCATAATTATAAAGTTTTTCTATAAATTATTATTATCATAACTTTTAAAGTATTGCCAAAGATTATATAGGATGAATATAAAAGGAAATGTTAGAATATTCTTTTCAATTACTTAAAATACGGCATAAGAAAGCATGTCAATGGATTAATAAAGAAAATAAAAATTATGCAATAATGAAATAAATAAATTTATAACAAAATTTCAATCATTCCATTTATGATTAATAAATGTATAAAGGCCTTCAGAAAAAAATTGACTCCCTTTATTGTTCAAACAAAAGTGAACAATGAGAAGCAGTATTATAAATGTATAGCTACGCTATTAATAAAATAAGACATTAATACATAAACTTAGTTAATGTCTATTATTTGAAATGGTAGATTTTAATCCATTATTCATATACTTTTAGTAATACTTTTTGAACGATAATGCATATAATTTTGAACGATATATTTTAATGATTTTGAATGCAATTGTGATACATATAAATATATAAGTTTAGTCAATGTCATAGTGATAACAAAGCTGCGAGGCAGACTTACTGTATTATAGCAACACTGCTAATAAATTATGACATCAAAATATAAAATGAGTTAAATTAGAAGGAAGAATACAACTGTAATCTACGTCGACTTATGAAATAATACTTACTACTTATAATAGGTAAAATATTATAAAGTTGCGTGACTTTCATCTAAGTTTTCCATATTTATATCTGCAGTTGTCATTGTTTATTCTTTTCATAGAGAAATAAACTAGTCGGAGGTTTTTGCTTCACTGTCAATTCGTGATGAGTGATCGATCCGAGAGTCCTCCACGGAAGAGGGCTCGTCAGACAGAAGAAAAAGAAGAAGAAGATCCTCCCCTGGAGAGCAGTGCATCCCTTTTGGACATATCCAATGACATTCTCCTGGGCATTTGTCGACGCCTGGACTCCCTCAGCCTCTACAGCCTCAGCGAGACCTGTCACCGCTTTCAGGGTCTCGTATCCGAGAAGTCCCTCTGGGTCCGAGCCGACACGGGATCCAGCTGCAAGATTCCCTCCCTTGTCTCCGAAAAATGGTGTCTCGCTTCTTCAACCCCCGAACGGAGTCCTTTCGCATCCAAGGCCTCCTTAAAAAGGACAAACCTCCGTGCTCAGCACCTCCCTCTTTACACTCATTGGCTCTAAGGCTCCGGGGCTCAAAGTCCTCTCTCTAGACCAACATCTCATCGACGCACACAAACTTAAAATATCAGATTTCCCACCGGAGCTCTCCCAGTTGCGAGAGCTTCATCTCACTTCCTCCTCAGTCATCAATGCCCTGGACAAGGACCCTATTTCCGGGAACTGCACCTCAAGTTCCCCAACCTCCGAGTGCTCAACCTCTCTGGCTCTCCCTGGGTCACGAATCACTCCCTTCTCGCCATCGGGAAACTGGAAGCCCTTGAGGAACTCTCGCTCAACGGATGCTATCGCATCGGAGAGTGCTTTGTCTACACTGCCCTTGCCACACGATTTGGCTTTCGAAATTTGCGAATCATAGACTTACGAGGGACCTTTGTGGGGAATCCGGAGATGCAATGCATTGGCCGACTGCCTCGAATCACGCAAGCCTATTTTGGGGACATTCGCTCCTCCCGGCCGAGTTTTTCGGAGGGAGACGGACGCATAGAGGATCGAGGCATTGCCTCCCTCATCGACCTGGAGTCCCCTTCAAATCTTACGCATCTCTCGCTTCAAAAAACGGAGCTTTCTGATAAAATGCTAGCATGTCTGGCTAAGAAACTACCCCTGGAGTTCCTGGACATACGGAACACGAGGGTCACAAAGGAAGGCGTGGAGGAGTTCATGGAACTAAAGCCGAAATGTAAACTCCTCCATAGTACATAAAATTAGTTGCATTTAATTATGACATATATTTATTTATATTTTGAATGTTGACCGACCAAAATAATACGCTCCGGGTCTCTACCTCTATTTTTTTAAATGCATTATAACAAACATAAAAACAATCTTCTAACCAAATAATATTCATATTTATTATTAATTTTTTCTTCTGGATTTGGTTTGATGGAATGTGGATATAAATAAGTAAAAAATATACACTCAGAGAGTGCAAACCTCCGCCGTCACGGGGTCCTTATGAGCCTTCCGAGGCAGATTTTCACGACTGGGGCGGCGTAGAGGGACGGGGGATGGTTCCCCTCGACGGAAATCCGAGAGAAAGACGCTCCTGGCACCCGATTTCACAGCACAGCGACATCTATTGGCAGAGTAGGCTAACTTGAAATATTTAGCTCATTTTGCATCTAATTCTGCACTCAGAGATGCCAAAATTAAATCACTTGTACTTTTGGCATTTCCAACAACTCCACAAAGTTTCATCCAAATCCGTTCCGTACTTTTTGAGTTATCCTGCTGACAAACAAACCAACGCCAGTGAAAACAATACCTCCTTCGGCGGAGGTAAATATCGTGTAAATTAGACCATCGAACCTAGCATATTCTCAATGAGGTTTATCGGAGTCGAACCTGGTCCCTGGCTCCTTCCTTCCTGTGATAAACTTAATTACTTTTTTTAAATGGGAAAGACTGGGTCCTGATACTTTGCGATTAATTTGTTGAACTAAAGGATCCAATACAAACATAACCCCTTTAACATCAATAATTAAATATTTCCTCCACTCTTTATCCTTCTAGATACTAGTGATGTGTCTAATTTACTACTCGAGCTTGGACGAGTAGTAAGAAAAAATACTCGAATTTTTACTCGTAACTCAGGTAAAATTTAAAACTCGTTACTTGTGAAAGCTCATTTCTATATAACAAAAATGAAAAGGAAGACTGTTACTCGTGAAAAACTTGATACTCGTATTTTTGAGGACATACCTTAACATCCCAATTGATTGAAAAGATCATACATACGATATATGAGTTCTATGAAGTTCGGGATTTCTTGTTCATAATTTTATAATTCAAACCCATGGATTATAAGGCCTTTATTTTGTAAAATCCAAAAATGTATTCCTCGGTACAGTTTAAATATAATGTATATTTTTTCTCGGCTAAATAGCTTTTGAACTAGAAGTGATATATTTTTTCATAAATTGCTTGACATCAGCCTAAATCAATAGTCAGTTCTTCAAAACAATTCATCTCAGCGATAAAATTTGATTTACAATAGACCGTTTCTGTCAACCAACAAATATTTGATCCTTGACATTTCAAGATGTTACGAAATTAACTTAGCCCGATAATAATAATATCAAAGGTGAAATAAAGTTCAATAAATATATAAATTAAATGCGATATTTTTAAGATATCAATCATAAAAAAATACAACTAATAATTTATACATCCAACTTTGTTAAATAAAAATAGTCTTATAAATTTTCTAGCAAATCTAGAATGACTAACGTAAAATTGGCGTATAATTTTGCAGTTTTCACGTTTTTCGGATTTGAGAGTCGGGCTCTCCTAGGATTTTACTTTAGTGTATAGGGATCATCTCGTGAAAGTTTGAACGAAATCGAATAGTGGGAAGTGTCCGCTCAACGGGCCCAAAAGTTATCTAGCAAACTTATGTATTTTTTTTTTTCTACATTCGATCGCCTCTAATGCCCTTAATTTCAATGCTTTTTCAAACGATTTGCCGCAAAATGTAGGTATGATTACAAGGATTCCAAATCAGTTTTTATTTTTTATGTACATCCAAATTCAAGGAGAAATTTTAGTTTTGAAATAGTAATTTTTATGGAAAATACCCCAAAAATGAACATTTTTAAACCTTATTATCTCGTTTGATTTTGGATATACATAAAAATAAAAATGATTTGGAATACATATATATATACAGGATCTTCTTTCATTTTTAAAATCCATCAACTGCTCAAATTCAATCTTGAGACCTTCAAGAAAGTTATTTAATTTATCTAGGAAATAATTTAAGTCCGGACTTTAATTATGCATTTATTTTTAGCAAGATTTATATGTATAAAAATTTTTTTTTTTGTACGGCTGTTCAACTTTGCTCAAAACATTTGGTTTTCAACTTACACTTATACAAAAGAAAAAAACACATTCACAAAAAGTGAACAATCACAAAGTTTTATACTCACATTTACAAATAAATAAAATACACTCATTATTATTTTTAAACTAAAAAAATGAATAACACTAGCATTTATATATTCACACACATAAAAAATAGCACTACAACTTCGGCTTATTTAAAACAAAATCCGCTATTTTTGACGAATTATTGGATAGTGAACTTTATAAGTTATAGTTCTCAACTAGCTATAACAGCACCTATCTAATCAATCATTGTTTACTGTATCGCCACCGCGCCAAAATTCATTTTAGAACATGCCTTTTGAAAAAGCAATATTTTATTTTTGATATATATAAGATGGTATAAGAAATAAAAATAATGACACACATTTTTTGTCAATGATAATGCTTGAATAATATAATTACTATAGGATCTACCAAGGCCACAAGATCTTTTCGACCTCATCCATAATATATTTAATGCAAAAATGGCGAAAACATTGTGGTATCCATCTGACTAAGGAATGGTAGAAATGACTGTAGTGCGTAACGTTCCGCCCTGATATAGAAGATTTCTTCTGCAATTTTAGACCATGTCGATATCTTCTATACGATTCCTCACTTTTTTTTAAACAACAAGTCGTCATTTTAAGCATGAATTCCCTTCTGATATGTTTGTAATCATTTATTAACCATAAAACCCCTCGTTTCTGAGTTCTTTTTACAATTGCATCATCATGAATATAAATAAATCAGCATTTACTCAAACGCTATACAAAATGATTTGACTAAGTGTTTTAAATTTACTTTAGTCATTACAAAAATCCCTTTATCATGTTTTATATGCATACATATTTGATGTCGCACTAAGTTTATTTAATTATTTGTCTAGTTTTGTCACTCAATTTATTATTTTATGATACAATTATAACAATATAGTATTTCCCTAATTTTAGAGTGTTATAAAATTACAAATCAACGTGTTAGTTATACATACATTTGATAAACCCCGTTCTAAGTTAATCGTGTTCGATGTAACTTTTAGCTATATTCATCTGTATGACTTTGGATTCTATTCAAACATTAAATGTACTATTTGGAGGATTTTAGAGGAGATTGAACAAGAGAACTCAAGAGAAACTGAGCCCCGTGACAAAATTTCGACTTCATATAAATTAAAATCATTTTTTCCCAGCTCCTTTGATATATTAGGGGATTTTATTTGATTGAGTTTTGATATTATGATAAAACATTTTATGACTATTGGATTAACAAAAGACTAATTTATTTTAGACAAGGAATGTTGAACAGATAGTTTTTGGCTGGTGGTAATATAGATAATAGTTAAAACTTTTCAAGGAAATGCCTTATCTGAAACTCGAAAACTCGTATCCTTGATTATTTTTATATTACTCAAGTGTTGACACTGTAGAAAAAAATTATCTGGAGATTAAGTAATTAGGGTTTTAAAAATATAACCCTTATTCCAAGCAAATATTTAAACACATAACTCATGAAGATATTTTTTTTTAGTCCAAGAATAGAGACGATATATCGATTACTTAAAATCCTAATTAGATTTTATAAAAAAACAAGATCGTCTGACAAGTAATTATATAAGATAATATTGTTATATGACTGAATCCCTGAGAATTTAAGACCTTAGGATAACTATTTATAAATATATAATTAAAGACTTAGTAGTTATTAGGAAATATATCTATATGAATACAATACTTTATGTCTTGTAAAACAGGTATAAAGTCTTAACAACGGTGTATTCCCAAACAGGGTGAAATGCATGGGGGGAAAATGGTTCAAAAGTTCTTGCCGGTAGCCTTAAATGGTCTTCATTAGGGCATTTTATTAAAGGTTTCAGGTGTGGCCTCGAGTGTTTTGGCATATCGGCTCATTTCATCCCTAGTACTAATTCCTTTGTGCTTCATCGTTCCTCATGGCGAGTGACTCCACCAGAGGCTCTCTCGAGGACCCAGATAAGCTCCCCGAAAGAGATCCGTGACGAAGAACACATTCAATACCTGAGCCAAGACGCCAAAGATGGCCCCAGCAATCACATCTGTGGGATGATGTTTATAGTCCGCTACGCGTGAGAGGGACGTATAGAAGGCAAATATCCCAAAGGAAAGTTGGATGAGGGGCACGAGGAGGAGTCCTTCTCTTCGACCCCGCGTCCGGGCATGGAGATATAAAATGATAAACGTCACGGACTGACATGAAAAAGAGGCATGCCCCGAGAAAAAGGATAAATGCGCGTCATTGACTCGCGTTTTAATCTCCTCGGGGGAGTGAAAGAGCTCCGGATTTCCCATGCATGTATAATTCGATATGTAGGAGCGAGTGCTGCAGTCCAGGCTCTCAAAGTCGGGTCGACATACGTCAAAAAAATGAGGGCGGAGTCGACCAATGGAATACTTGGCTATGTCAGTGAAGCACTGGCTCACCCTGCACCGAATCCGAAGTCAATGCAAGCTTGAGTACGGATCTTAGGTAAGGAATGAGGAGTACGTAATCGTTTATTAGTTTCCCGAGCGTGGCTTCTGTTAATAGGATGACGATGAATGGGAATCCGAAGCCAGTGATGTAGAGTGCGTAGGTGGGAATGGTGGAGGGGTGGTAGGGGTAGCTCAGGCTTCATCGTCGCAGTAGAATCCCTCTGTACGGGAACGCCGAAGAATGAAAGGTAGATAAAGGGAATGGCTGTGAGCGCGAGGACGAGGATGTTCATCAGAGTTAATGATGGACTCATCATGGAAGTTTCATTTGTATGTCTCTTCTTCCTGCAACCCAAGAAGAAAAAATAAAGGTTACTGACATTATATTAATACATAATCAATTAAATCAACCATTCAGCCATTGGAATGGGCAACTTCCAAGTCGGGACGCGAGACCCTCCATGATATTGTATTTTCTTTTTTTATGTGCCTATAAACGTTTCACCAATTCAAATATGTCTGTATTATCTTATCATATAACAAGGCATCCGCTTCTATATTATGAAGAGTCTTTATTAATCATATACTTAGTACAATAATACGTTATAATGAAGTATATTTATTTTTAAAATATAGGAACACGATTTCCCGTAATTATAATATATTTTCAACTTTCATGAGCCCCTGATATGAATTGCTTTATTGATATATGCAAATATTTTTTAGCATCATTTATCTATTTGCATACAATGATACCTTATGTGTGATCAATATAAGGGGCTCTTGGTGATAACTTACCTCCCTTTGGGCTCGGACCTATCCGTGAAACTGGGATGTTATTTGTGGTGGGGCAGATAATTGACTAGATGTGGGCTTTTCAACATTATGAAATAAGTTAGTTATATACTTGTTAGTTGAATATGTTCATTGTAGTCATAAGAAGTAAGAGATAAGATTCCCATCTTGCTTTTTAAGCGTGTGAAACAGTGCAAATAATTATGGCAATTATTTTTATATTATTCTAAAGGTTCCATATTATAAATAGGTAAAGGCATTTCAAAGAGACTGCAAAGAAAAGGTAGTGACGTCATAATTGTATCACATCAAAGAATGTAATAAAAAGGAAGGCAATATTTGTCAAGTGTAAGGGAATTAAGAACTGCCAGAATCCAATATACAATAAATAGAATGAAAAGAAAAACTGGGTCAAATAAAATCAAAGCTGTGAAGCAGCATTACAAATGTATAGCTACGCTATAATAAAATAAGACGTAATCAGGCTTGTGAACGGAACACAAAATTGAACGGCGTTCAGCTGAACGCACGTTCAATGAACGAAACGCTGAACGGAACACAACTTTTTTTGAACGTTGAACGCAAAAAAAAGTTTTGCGTTCAGCGTTCGATTTTTCCAAACATTTCTTGGACTTTTTTCGGAAAAAACGTCATCACTTTTTTCGGAAATT
>CP045907.1:12597433-12608756 GCA_013387185.1 Caligus rogercresseyi
GAATCGTGTTATTCCTCCAAATAAAGCACTACGGCATGCAATTGATCATTGCTACTTGTCATAAGGCCTATATACCAAGCTGAAGCATGATGCGAGTATGATCCCCTCAACTCTGTTCTTTTTATGACAGATACAATGTAAGCCCTTGAGCCTTTAAAGCCTGGAATTCAGAAGTACAAAGTCCAGGTTACAGGGAGACTCTATCATTACCCTGGACAATACAATGACACAATTCTTAATCCTGTTCCGTAAATGATGATATTTGGATTGTGAAGAACAGAATGGTTTGCAATACTTCGCTAAAAAGTCGTAGGGCTACTTCCGGTACTTTTAAAAACTTTTTCAAAAATTGTTTGATTGAGAAACGCTTTTTCGCACAAGTGTTGTTGAACGTGGGGAGAAAATCCTATACTTAAAGTAATAACAATTGTATAAAAGAATTGCACTCAAAACAATAATATGTCTTCCTCTTCAATTATTCTGGCGAGGGCCAGGTTCAAGAACCACAAAATTTCCACAAGGAGGTGGCTTTAAAGAAGTTAATATCTCTGGAAACTTTTTGAAAGATGCATTTCATTATAATTTTTAAAACATGTGTGTTTACGAATTTTAAATTACATGATTTTTTTTTTTTTTTCGGTTATAAAATTCTTTATTATGTTATCTAAAAAACGAGTAAATAAGATACAACAACAGATAACAATAAAATAAATAAAAAAATATTTTAGACAGTTGTGTTTTAGATAAAAACATAATTGAACATTATAGAACAAAATTACTATCTAAAAATTATAACCTTATATAAAATGCACAAAATTATTTTGTCCGTAACAAGCGACGATGACTTTTTAAAATCCTCTTTAAAGCATTCAAATGTTCTGCTGCCAATGATGGCACATAACGAATTAGGTCTCCAGCCCACTCCCACGAAGAAGATCCTGCGTTGGGAACTCTTAGAGAAAGAGCCGAATAACGTGCCGCTGCCCCAATGATGATTGAGCGTAGGTTGTCGACCTCTAAGTAGGAGTTCGCCGCAATTTGTTTTGCAATTAAAGATTTAATATTACTTAAAGCAAAATTTATGGCTTTTTGATAGGGGGGAGCATTTTTTTTAATTTGAAAGCACCAAAAAGTACAAAAGCACTTAAAGTACCGGGGGGAATCTCTTTACTCTCACACACATTCATTTCAACAAAATTTTTACCAACTTGAGCACGGGGCAGTCTACGAAAGCATGAAAAATGTCATTGTATAAACGCCCACAATTATTACAAGGCCTAAAAAACTTTATTAATTGTCCTGAAATTTGGAATTGTGCCGTAAACTTTGATGCATCATTTATGCCCTGAGTGGAGTGGAGAATTCTTTGCTCCCATGAAGGAGGCAGACAAAGGGTATTAATAAAACTATGTGATATCACCTTTGCACAATCATATTTATTTTTTGGAGTATTCAATTTTACAAACCAAGGCTTAGCAGGGCAATAATTATTAGCAGCACGAGAGAGAGGAAAATGGAACCTAGCTACATTTAAAACGGAGCCGACATTCAAATCATGAATAGTAAAAACCTTATGATTGAGAGAAAATATCTCCAGAATCCTAAGATCACCAAATCTCTGGAGAAATGGGTTTTTTTTCTTTATTTTGGTATAAAATATCAATAGTCGTATCAGAATAGAATTTGGGCTCTGACTTCCAACCAATCTTTGAAGCGAAGATAAAAATGGAGAAAAATCTTCCAACTCGGGGTTAGTTAAAAGTGATCCCATCTGTATCCAATTAAAAAATTCTGAGGACGTATAATAAAACCTCCACCCATTCGTCCAATACAGCATTGCCAGCTTGCGATAATATTTTTATAAATATCAGTCCAAAGCAAGCACGCCTTATCTATATTGCAATAATTAAGCAAAATGTACCTTGCTTTTATAGGGGAGGAACATTTACTTTTTACTTTGAAAGCACAAAATGTACAATGCAGTTTTTAGGACGTTTTAGAGAAGTATATATGATTTATGACAGAGAGAGTTATTCCAACCAACCTTCTTCTCTCTCTAATGCTAATTCAGCCAAGATAGAGATGAGACAGAAGTAGCCTATAATAAACAAGAGGAACAACTCTAAAATCTTTTAAAGATCAATGCTTTTTCAAAGAGAGACCTCGCCACTGCCTCAATTGCCCATATATCGTAGCATCATTTGGGTCCAGTTACAATTTGAAATGCCATTTCTTGTCCACACAATGCCCAAGATATTGACTGAATTAGCGACTTTAACGTTCTGAACAGAAACAGAACTCTCCGGAATCCAGGCACCAAAGGAAGTATAGCTGTCTTACTGCTATTAATTGAAAGACCGGATTTGATTTCAAATTTTTTGAAAAATGACAAGAGACCATCAATTCTTTTGATGAGTTGTGCTTCAGTGTTAGCCTCTATCATCAAAGTGACATCATCCGCATATAGGTCAATTAAATGTCTCTGTCCATTAAAAGAAAACACCAAACCCAGCGTACTTCTTAGTAAAGCCATTGTTAAAACGTTAATAGCCGAAACAAACAGAAGAGGAGCTACGGGACAACCCTGTCTACAGCTCTTCCGAAGTTCAATAGGAGCACTGTTGATGCCGTCCAAAGATACAACAGAAGAGCCATTCAACAACACAGCCCTAATTGGATTAAAAAATCTTTTGGAAGGAGTCTTTTTATATCATTTTAAAATATGATCATGTCGTATAGAGTCGAACGCTTTGCTAAAATCTATGGCAATCAGAGCCCAAACTTTCCCTGTCGACTTTCTCCTTTTAGTCTATGTATGATAATTTATAGTTATTTTTTGTTGATTATTAAGAATTATTAACTGATTGAATAAATGGTTGTCCCCCATTGGGATTTTTTTAAATAATAATATTTCTGCTTTTTACAAGTTCCTCAACAGACCAAGTAGAACATAACTAGGCATTCAAAAGCTATGAAGCCGTTATTTTTGTCTTATAAAACCATACTTCTATTATTAAGTTTTTAAACAATATAAAAATTGGTAAAAAACCACTTTCATTTTGGAAGAAATATGAATTTTTACTTCACTGGTTTCCAACTTATGGATTGCGGAAATTTAATTATCTAAGACACTCTCTTGACTACATCCATGATGACGTCATTGTCGAATCCTTTGAATTGACTCCTCCTATTCCATCTATTCAGTATTAATTGAATTAGCAACGGTTCATACGCAAGAGAGGGAAAAGACTGTTACTTTTCGTATTAACATATCTCTTGATAAATGGATCAACTATCTAGAAATAAAGAAATTATGTTATGAAACTGACAAAAATTATTTTTTATTGGTAGGCTCATGATGACAACCCCCTTACTCTTTTACCCTATTATCCTATATCTCCTTGACCGGCTTTTAAGAATTTGCTGAGTCAACACAGCCAAACTCTTTATTCTGCAACAGAATATATCTACTTTATAGACTCTTCCTGCAAGGTTATTTTCTTCTTCAATCTGTTGCTTACACTAAGGCAGATAAATGATTGTTCATTTAGTCAATGGACTATGAAATGAGATGTTGATGAAGAAGAAGACGAAGGGGGAGGAAAGAAGGCAGCAAGTGGAACGCCAAGAGCATGGAACCAAATCTTTTTGACCTTCAAAGCCGCTCTACAAAGAGAGAAGGAATACTTAAAAAGAGAATTTGTTGAAGGGGAGAAGAAGAAGCCTAAATATTTGATATAGGCTATTCATATGCCTGGAAAGCCTATATTGAATTATCGTATTTTGCAGAGAAGGCAGATATTTAGTACCTATATACTTATTGATTATTTCTATAAGCATAACATGATTTAACAAGATATATATGTATATATATATATATATATCTCCTCTTCTCTATGATGAAATAATGTAAGCCTTTTTTAATAGATATATGAGGCATCTTTATGAAAATATAATTGTTCGTGCTTAGTGGAGCAAATTAGATGTATATCAATAGTTGTTTTAATTTTTGAATTTTGGTTTGTGCATCATTGAAAAGGAAACGTGAGAGGATAAAGAGGGTGACAATGTTGGTTCTAGGAATATTTGTTTAATAAAACACTTAGCATAAGGAATTCCTAATAACGCATTTTTGTATAACGAATTATTGATAATTTAATTTTATATAAAGACACTTTTTTATAAAATGCATTTAAAAGCAACTTACTAACTTTGTGGCCCAGCTTCCTAGATTCCATTAAAATGCATTTTATACAAAAGTGTCTTGGTCAAAAGTTCTTATTATCAATAATTCGTTATATGTACAAAAATGTTATCAGAATTTCTTGATGCATTTCCTTATGCATAAGTGTTTATACAAATATTCCTAGAGCCGACAACATTTTAAAAGCTGGTTTCAGATCCTATATAAATAGATACAGTTAGAAATTCCTTTAGCCAAGAGCAAAAGGAAAAATGATCTTACGACCCATGATACAAAGATGTTTATCGTGAGAGTACAATGACTACAAATGGCTTATTTAAGGAACATCCATCGGACTTTAAGAACACATTAATACTATTGTCTTGAATAGACATATATTTTATTAATCCATTCAAATAAAGTCATTTAACCAATCAAAATAGGACCGGACTATATATATTAAATATCAATAATATAACCTTTTAGCGGTTCATATCTGATTAGGTTTTATGGTGAGGTTAATCCAGGAGCAAACAAACATACTTATTTCAACCAGCTACTTTATAAAGTCTATGTAAAATTAGTCAAATTAATACACTCAGTACTGCTGGCATTGTGAGTAGATATATCGATCGATATCAACATTTAAGGTGAGTCATTTCTTGGAAGCCGAAACGAATTAAGCATGTCTCATGGAGGTTAAACTTTTTATTATGACCGGATTAATTTTTTGCGCTTTAAGTTGTTTACACTTTAATTAATAAGGTGCTTTTTGCGCTTTAAGTTGGTTTGCACTTTAATTAATAAAGTGCTTTAGAACACTATTCTTAGCTTCAGTCATTTGGTGGTATAGAATCCTGCTGTTATTTACTTATATCATTCTTAATTTTGTAGAGATATGAGACATATTGCACCTACAATCTACTTTTATGTATATAAAGAATTATTAAACACATAAGAACTCATAATGGAGCTCCACCAATTTATTTATAAAATGCATATAAGTCAACACAGACATAAATAATTATTTGAACAGTCCTTGTTCACTACGCTCTCCCAGCTGTATTCCTGTTTACCAACGCCCGCCTCATTTCATGATAATTTGTCAAACGGCATGATAATACCGCGGAGGGATATAATTATTTTAGCCTGGGAGGATAAAGGAACACAAATTATCCTTTCATGATGTTGATGATGACTACAAAGGTAAAAAGTGAGTTAATTTTCTATAATAGGCGAAAAATACACATCCAATTAAGGCTAATGTTGAGTCATATGTATGGGATTAAATGTTTCATGTTAATAGGAGCAGGGACATATTGGATATATTTATATATATATATACTCACTAAAATGAGACTCTCACTTTGGTAAACTCTACGTTTCCCCAAATTCAATATTCCCTCCATTTTTCCTTTTTTGTTGTGTTGTTGATAGTCACATCAGCTGCAACTTTCATAAACATAGATTTTGTGACGATAGCCCCGCTTCCAAAAGAAAATGGCTTCTATACAAAAAAACGGGACTTGATCTTGGCTCATTTCGTAATGAAACTCTACGGCTGAAATTATGGAGATTTAAAGGGCACTATGAGCAGAGCAACGGTCTACAGGACCATAAAAGCCTTTTCTGGAGTCAGGCAAGGTTTCAAGGAAGGTTCAGGTCCGGAAAAAAATGTGAGGACACTGGCTGTGAGGAGAGGTTAAGGGAGAAACTCAAAACAAATCTAATCGACCATGAGACAGATGGTTAAAGAGGAGTGCATGAGCACCACCAGCATGTAGAGATTGCTCAGGAAAGACCTGGGATGTTCCCTTATAAGAGAAAGCCGTGTTAGATTCTGTCCCAGGCCATAATAAACAAGCGTCTTATCTGTGGGATGAAAATTATAGTACAGCTCTCCAAAAAGACAGGTGCCATCAGTTCTCTGGACAGATGAGAAGATTTTCACGGTCCAGGTCACCCATAATAGTCAAATTGATCGGGTTTATGCCTGGAAGAAGAGACATCCATGTGGAGCTGAGGACGACCTTCAGAAGGCAAAAGCCAACCTCTGCCATGGTCTGAGGGGGGGCGTGACGTCGAACAGGATGAAGAACTCATTGGTCTTCGTAGAGAAGGGGTGAAGGTTTATCAAGCGGTTTCTCCCTAGAGAAGAAAATCTGCCTGTGTTACCTTTACTGTTAGGAGGTTCAAAGGGTTGTGAAGGCCAAGGAGGATATGTGGAATATGACAAAATATATTTTTAGATACATATTTTATAATATGTTATCAATCTAACAATATTTATGAGAAACTTTAAAAAATTATTATACATCATAATGCATGTGTCTCAATTGTAGTTTATTGTAGTTTATATCAATTGTACATTACTGTATAGTTGAATTTAAATATGATTATTATTATTATACTGTCATTTGGATACTGCGTATATGTCTAACGTATTTTTAGTTTCAATTACTCAATCATAAGACTTTGAAGCATGATAAAACTAACAGAATTGTTAACGTAACTTTTCCGCCTTGGTAATTCAAAAAAGTATCCTCACTATCTGACAAAAAGAAAAGTAAAAATAAATAATAAGGGTTCTCTTAATCCTGACACTGCCTTAATGATTAATTTGTAAAAAAAAACAATCTTCACAACCAAGGACATTCGCATAATTACAAATAGGCGAAAAAACGAAACGAACGTCAAATCCACAGAAAAGAATCCGCAACCAATGTTAAGATTTTAAAAACATTGCAAAAAATATCCTTTTTGATTTTTGACACTATAATGGTTTAAATACATAATTCTTACCAACACGCTGACAATTGGGAGTATTCATGGAAAAACGAGTGAGGAGTGACTCTGTTTCTTTGCTCAAGTTCCAGAGAAACTGTGATTCACTTTTAGCCAAATGTGTTGTCACCAAAAAGATACAGGGATGCAATTTCAGAATTTGTACAACAAAAGGATGATATTATTAAAAATAAATATGTTGGTTCTTATCAAAATGAAATTAATTTTATGATTAGAAAAACTTTGCTATTATTTATAAATTTAAGATATCTAAAAAAAAACTGCCACAGAATATGTTAACATTTATGAAAACTTTATTTAAGAAATGTCTTCTCATGAAAAAAGTCATGAATCTTTGGTTCTATATTAAATTTTACTTACATAATTATATGTCTTATAAGTATAACCTTATGATAGTTTAGACTGAATGCACACAGAATAAAGTTTGTTGTACGTCGATACAAAAAAAGACGAGTAAAAATAAAAAAAGGTTCTTAATTTCCTGAAACTGTCATAATTGATTATTTGTAAAAAATAAGATTTATATATAATATATATATTATATATATATATATATTATATATTATATATATATATATCAGAAACGACCGGGTACCCAGCCCGGGTCCGGCTGTTTTTTGAGTGTCCCGGCCGGTGTCTACAAATTGCCGGGCCAGGACATTTTAAGGAAAGTGTTTTCCAAAAAAAACGACGTCACTTTTTTGGGGAATCTCTTGCTAAAAAAACTTCGTCACTTTTTTGGGGGGAATTTCTTTTCTAAAAAAACGTCGTCAGTTTCAGAATGACGAAGGAACGAAAATACTGAAGTCCCGGCCCGGTTTTGGTCCGGCTCTGCTTGAAAAATTTAAGTCCCGGCCCGGGTCCCGGCGAAAAAAAGTGTCCCGGTCGTATTCTAATAGTGAATAATATATATATATACTCACTATTATCGTCACATTCATACACTGGTAAAATAAGCTATTAATTTTTGCCCAATTTAGGTCCATAGATTATTGCAATATCTGTGCAAATATAAATGAGCGAATATCGTTAAAACTAGTCCATTCAACCTATACTACTCTAAGGCTTATGAATATTGATGAGTCTAGCACACTTTATTTGCTTTGTTTTTCTAATTTGGCAGCCCCTCTGAATTCTTGATTTTAAATTAATTCTTATTGTATTTTTTGTCTTTTTCCTGTATAGCACAACACAAACATGCGCTCTGCAGTTATCATAATTTCTCTGCAATGAGATTGCAAACAGATAAAACGACTCTCACTATGATGATACTTCTTTCACAATCACTCTAAGAACATTGTTAATAGTAATCCTTGTGAAATAAGTTTTCTTCATCATAAATAATAAGATTTTTAATTAAATTAAGAAATAAATAGTATTTACTTTGTATATAGGATTTGCAATAAAGAGAATAAATTTATCATTGCGCTTGAGAACTTTGTAAGAAGAGTTGTAAGAAAATTTGGAGGTTTTGGAATAGATTTCGAGGGCCACCGACATTTAATTGACCTTTATGCGGACGATATCACCCTAACGGTGGAGGGAAACTCGGCCGCACAAGTCTCAAAACGAGTGGAAATATTAATTGAGTATTTTTCTAAATTTGAGAAAATGTCTGGGCTTTCCCTAAACAAAGATAAAACAGCAATTCTACCTATTGGAGCCTGGAGTCCGCAGGAGGGGAGGAAGGTCGCCTCGTGTGAGATTAAAAAGCAGGTCAACATCTTGGGCATAGATTGGTGTGGAAGCGGAATCCATGAAAACAATTGGACTTTTATCTCATCTCTAGCGGGCCAATCAACATTGAAGTGGAGATCATATAATATACAGAAAAGAATTGACTTATATAACACACAAATTGTACCAAAAATTATTTATAAAGCATCGGCTTGCCCCGAAATTGCAGAGAAGGCTATCAATGAGGAAGAAATATGGCTGAATAACCTGTTTCACCGCAGCTACTTACCTGCAATTAAAAGGTCAAAAAAACTTCTGGGAGGAGGAATCTCTCAACTCTCAGTGATTTTACCAAAAATGTACATAAATATTTTTATTGATTTAACGAGGAATGCAGAAATTGAATGGAGAAGATCAGTTACTGGTAATAAGTTACTTATGTGGCTCATGTTCGGAACTGATTTGACAAATAACATTACTTCAAGTATCTCTCCAACCTGGGGAACTGCTCAACGAATCATTTGGAATTATACACCATCGTTTCGGGGCGATTCCTTCGTGGATATTATTGGAAAAAACAAAAATAAGAGATTCTTTTTCCAAAATCTCGGGAATCCGGAGGATTTAGAAGAAAAGGCAATTGAGGAAGGAATTCTGACTCTCCATGATTGGGTCCTAAGGGGCCTTTCAGTGATGGAAGGTTTAGATTCCCATTACTTAGATCGTCTTTAAAGCACTGTCTCCTTGGCACCTTAAATTGTCTAGGATGTGCCACGGCGAAGAAGTGGACTTGATTCTAAATAAACATCTAAAATTGCTAGACCTTCCACAAAACTGGAAAAGAAATATAATGAGCTCCCTCTCCAATATTAACGATGACAAAAAATTTACAGCTCAGCTTCAGATCTCGACCGATTCAATTAAATTCTGGGTGCCGTGTAAAGATTGCGGCAAGATATTTAACTCCACCATCCATGCCTTTGTGGAATGCCACGCCGTCGCAATGTTAAAGAGGTTTGTTTGCCTAAATGTCAAAGGACTACAAAAGGACAACTCTGTCAAATACTGCAAAGCGATAATTCTTTTTGGATTGGGAAAAAATAGGAACACCCCACGGGAGAAGGCAATAAATTTTGCTATTCTTAACACAAAGGCCCTCATCGCTAATAAAATAACAACTGGGGATCTTATTAATGAGTCGGACATTAAACCAGTGCTTTTATCAGCTGCAGCTAGATATGCTGTTCTGGACCTCAAGATACCCTCTCCTTCAACGGATTCCTGGACTCCGGCGTCGAAAGAAGTAAAATTCTTCCCGTCCCTTGCCTCCATCCACCAGAAGACTATATCAACAATTTTAAAGCATTTTAAGAAGTCTAAATGATTGTATTTTATATCATAATAAGTCTTTTTTTATTGTGTATTCTTTATGTCATCATGCCATGTTAGGAAGTATAAATGTTTGGATGTTATTATCATAATAAGTTTTTTATCATAAGATTTGTATTCTTTAGTCTACCATGTCCATCATGTAAAATTGTATTGTTCAGCTCCTAAGACCAAATTTTAAATTATAATATTTATTTATGTGTATTCTCACGTATTTTCTTAGGTTTATATGTATTTACTTTCTTGTACATATTTTAAAATTTGAACTGTTGAATAATAATAAAAAAATAATAATAATGATATTATTATATTATGACGTCATACAAGTAAATAATGTAAAACACAATAGGATAGTAAAAGAGGGTTAAAATAGTTTCTTATATTATGACGTCATTCTGATAAATAATGTAAAAACACAATAGGATAAAAAAGAGGGTATAGAATAGAATCTTCTTGTGAAGATTAAAATTAATCGAAAATAGTATTTTTTTCTTCTTATCCGTGTCGCTATATATGGCTTATTACATCTTATACTAACTGCATTCAGCTGAAGGTTGTTATTCGATGAGAGTTTAAATAACTATTTTCTCTCCGTCAACTTATGGAGGACCTGATCCTAGGACTGGTTGTGACAGGATCTACAGTGATACCATTTGCGACTTTACTGATCCATGAATCGTTTTAAAGGAATTCGTTCCTGTGTAAGTGAAAGGAATGGAATGGAGAAGCAGTTCTGTACGAGGGATTAGCATTACTCTTTTTCATATTTTGCCTATATGCTTGATAGAATTACATTCGATATAAGCATAGTGGATTGTAAATGGTCGCTCGAACTAAGAATCTTATCAACGACACAAACTGACTCCTTTATGAATTATAACTTGCGTCCTCAACATGAAAGATGAATACGCCTTAACGCACTGAGCTATAGCATTCCTTTAGAGCAGGGATGCCAGGGTGAAATCGGTCAGGGGGCCGGACTGTTTTCAAGTGGGACCTCGGGGGCCAAATTACCGGTACATTTTTGGCCTTGCAACACTAACAATAAACAAAAGTAGATTTAAATTTGTTGATATTCTATCATAACATTATTTATTTATAAAAACACTTCTAAGCCACTAACGTAACGGGCCAAATGAGATGTCCATTCGGGCCAGTTCCGGCCCGCAGGCCGCCACCATGACACCACTGCTTTAGAGTGATTATTATGTTTGGATCAAACGCAAAGATAATAGATAATACATGATGCGCAGGAACGCAATGTTTGAT
>CP045907.1:12608856-12621073 GCA_013387185.1 Caligus rogercresseyi
GGGGAGAAGTAGAAGGGAAATATTTGAGGACTTCCGAAGCGTGATTCCAGGCCGAACTTTGTACCATTGGGATCCTCAAGGAAAATGCTGCGTAACGAGGGCGGCCGAAACCATGTATTGACCGTAAATCTCTCGCATTGATGGTTTCCCCTCCCATCAGCTTTTTCGCTATGTAAGGCCTTACAATTAAGAAGCGACCGCCCTACGGTATTTTCTTCTTTGCAGCGTTTTCCGGTGTTAAACCTGCCGAAAAGAAACAGTGCCCCTCATGTTTTCATCTTTGAAAAGTGTTAGGATGAAAACTCAGAATTTAGAGTGATAAAATTTATAATAATTGTAGAGCAGGGCAATCACAGAAGGGCGTGTTTGAATATTACACATACATATATCTACAATCCTTGCAGTGCTCCGAAAATCTGATTAGCTTAGCGGAGATTTGTAATTGGGCAGTAAATTTCCGTGGATGATTAATTCCCACAAGTGACACAATATTTTTTCCTCCATCCTCAGGTGAACCAGCGAGGATAAATAGATTTGGATATTTCATCTATTCTTTCTGAGTGGGTGCTCTTTAATCGAGGAACTTGCAATACCAAGGAATCCAATGGGATACGGTGTTTAGCCCCCTCTCAAAAGAGGAAAATAAAATCTTCGGTTTTGAATGATGATAATATATTCAAGTCGCCAAACGTTAGCCTGTTCCTATCAGCGCTATCCTTTCCAATTCTTCTGGGGTTTTCTTTTATTCCCTTTAAAAAGGGTCTTCGTTTAATACTTTGGCGAATAATATCAAATAATACTGTAGAGTCAAATATGGGTGAATTTCTCCATATTACTCTCTGCATAGCTGACAAACTCCTTTGAATATAGAGCTATCGTGGTAGTGGAGAAGTCAGTTCTAAACATAAGTGTTTTAAAAAATAAAAGGGTCACAAAATAGTCGCGCCATTCCACGTCAGGGTGCAGAGTGAGCTTGTAAAAACTTTAAAAAAAATTAGGTAAAAAATTTTTGTAGTAAGACTAGGCCTCCACCAAGTTGAGGACCTTCTTTTTTTTTAAGGTAGGAAATATTTTTGGTCAAAAAAATTATTTCAACCAATTTCTTCTTCTTTATGAATTTTTCTCTATTGATGGAATCGCAGTAGGTACGTAAATCATTGAGAGATTAATTAGTATTGTATAGGTCCAATACGCCTCTGTATACAAAAACTTTTCTCCATGCCTGACACCATTTATAAGCTTTACATATAGGCCTTCAAAATTTAAAAGTGAAGAGTGGGTTTATTTCCCACATATACCTAAAATATTCCCTGATCTACTACAACCTTGCACCCCCCTATAATCGAAGAAAGTGCATGATGCCAAATGACAATAGGAAG
This sequence comes from Caligus rogercresseyi, assembly GCA_013387185.1. Lineage (NCBI taxonomy): Eukaryota > Metazoa > Arthropoda > Copepoda > Siphonostomatoida > Caligidae > Caligus > Caligus rogercresseyi. The sequence goes on from CP045907.1 coordinate 12,610,236, forward strand.
AATGGAGGTCTTCTCCACGTTTACGTTAAGTCCACTTATTTTTGAAAAATTTCCAAAAAAGGCAACTAAAATCTCATAAGCTGTTCTTCGAATTCCTTGCACCATTAAGGTTACATCGTCGGCGGTAGAGGTCAAATTAAGTGCTTTTTATTTTCCATTGCACTCCAAAACATAATATTTACGATTAATTAAAGTGTTTAATTGTCCATCGAAGCAAAAAACAAGAGGGGGTGATACTGGACATCCTTGTCTACAGCTTTCCTAACAATATAGGGTCACCGTGGAGGCCATCTAAAACAATAGTAGAGCTACCATTAAAAAGAAGAGAGCGTATAGGGTTAAAATACTTTTTGGGAAGAAACTTTTTCACAGCTTTGAAAATAAAATTATGGCTAATAGTATCGAACACTTTGCTAAAATCGATTGCGATTATTGCTCCAATTTTTTACCTCCGGCACGTGGAGTCCATGGCAGTCTTGATTTCTTGACACATCAGCGATATTCCTTCTTTTTAGGAATCATGTTTGCTCTTGCCCAAGACTTTTGTTTAAAATGGGTTCTATTTGTCGTGCTAAAATACTTGCCAATATGCGGTATGCGTCATTCATCATTGTCAAAGGCCTCCAGTGGCTAACTAGGTTTCCACTGCCCTGCCTGGGGATGAGTGAAATTCTGCCGTGAGTAAGAGGCGCTGGAAGGGCGCCTTTAGTTTCCATTTCCTTGCCAATCCTGAGTAAGTAGGGGGGTGACTTCATTTGCACAATGTCTGAAGATTGAACCTCTAATACCGTCTGACCCAGAGGCTTTATTATTTTATAAAACTTTGAATGTGATTCATTATAATACTATGAGTAAAAACAGACTCTGTTGAATTTTTGGGTCTGGGAAAACCAAATCTTGAGCATCCAAGAATTATTTGGTAAGTTGTATAAAATAATTGAAGAATTATTTTTTATCTGCCGTAAAGGCTCCGTCTATATAGATTTTCTCAATTTTTCTGAACGCTAGTTCTCTTTGAAGTACCATTTTTTAAAATCTACAAAATGGGTTCTGCTCTAATTGTAATTTTCTGCCATTTCTTCTCCTCTATTTCCGTTAATCCAGTGGTATTGAGAGTATCAGAGGTTATCGTCCAAGTAAATAGTGAGCCTTCATCCTTGATTTCTTCAATATCTGTTGTAGTTGTTTTGTTGTTTTCGTTTTTTTCGGAATAAAATTATACTTGTATTTTGATCGTTTTATTTAGAGTTTTAAATTTTTTCGGCACTAATATGTTGCATTAAAGTTTTCCTGGAGATTACTTTGTAGTTTCGTTTGATATTTTTCGCTACGGACTAGCCAATTAGGAATCCAAAAAGGCTTACAAGAATTTGATATAAACTCCATTTCTAATAATAATTTATGATCTGAGGAGGGTTCATATCTAAAATTTGCTTTTTTTGTAATCGTAGATATAGACCATGAAAGGAGTATATGATCTATTCTTGAATACTTGTTTCCGCTCTTCCAGGAATATGAATCTTTGGGTCCATAAATTTGTCCATATATCAAATAGTATGTTTCATCGATTATACTTTCAAGAAAACATTTATTTATTTTTATTTATAAAAACATTTGGATGAGAGTTCTTCTGAAGATCGACTTTGAGATCTCCAACTTTGGGATCTTTGGGAGAGATTGGATTATAAGGTAATTACGAATAAATGTAAAAAAAATATTCTGATCGCTTGTTTGGACCCTATGCGTTTATGATGCTGAATTCAAAGTTACTAGATGGGACATGAATGTGGATCTTGTGGAAGTCACTGTCGATTTGGCTTTCATAAACAATTCTTGATTATGCCACTGATTAGACACCATTGTAATGACGCCACCTGTTACGCCATTCCCAGTGAAATACACAGTGAAATTGAGTGGATATGTACAATGAGGACATAAACTAGTACAAGAGGAGGCACATAAAGCCCTAACTAGAGGCATATATACATCAGAGAGCGCAAACCTCCGCCGTCACGGGTCCTATGAGCCTTCCGAGGCGGATTTTCACGACTGGGGCGGCGTAGAGGGACGGGGGAGGGCTCCCCTCGACGGAAATCCGAGAGGAAGACGCTCCCGGCACCCGATTTCACAGCACAGCGACATCTATTTAAAGGAGCTCGATAGCCGTGCGTGTTAAGGCGTGTTCAACTCTCAATGTTGGGGGCGCAGGTTCGAATCCCGAGAGGGGATGGTCATTTTGGTCTACCTCATCGTTAGGATCCTAGGTTCGATAGATTATTTTAATGCTATAATGCTTAATTATATCCTATCGGATGCAATTTGTCGAAACATATAGGCAAAAAATAAAATAATAATAATGATAAACTAGAGGCATATATACACTCAGAGAGTGCAAACCTCCGCCGTCACGGGGTCCTTATGAGCCTTCGAGGCGGATTTTCACGACTGGGGCGGCGTAGAGGGACAGGGAGGGTTCCCCTCGACGAAATCCTGAGTGGTAGACGCTCCGGCACCCGATTTCACAGCACAGCGACATCTATTGGCAGAGTAAGCTAACTTGAAATATTTATTAGTATTTAGCTCATTTTGCATCTTAAAGAAGGACTCAGAGATGCCAAAATTTAATCACTTGTTCCTTTTGGCATTTCTAACAACTCCACAAAGTTTCATTCGAATCCGTTCCGTACTTTTGAGTTATTCTGCTGACAAACAAACCAACCAACCAACAAACCAACGCCAGTGAAAACAATACCTCCTTCGGCGGAGGTAATAACTAGCTTCCTCTATGGGTCTTTTAATAGCATCAATATTTTGTTCTTCAAATCCTTAAATAAAGTCACTATCATATTCGTCTAAGAATGCATAAACACTAAAAATAAATTGTTATATTGTAGTTCAAAAAAAGTGGCTGAAAATGGTGTTAAAATTTTTTACGATTAAACGTACTGAGGGAATTTTCCTCATATTTTCTAAATACAAATTAAAAATCATGTTATTTCAGAGTATTTTATCACTCAAAACAACATAAAATAGAACGGATTTGTGCTGCTAAAAATATTAATCTATATTTTTTGCCTATATGGTTCTATAGAATTGCAGCTTCCGACAGGATATAAATAAGCATTATAGCATTAAAATTATTGAACCTAAGATCTTATCAATGAGGTAGTAGACCAAAAATGACCATCCCCTCTCGGAGTATTCGAACCTGCGCCTTCAACAATCTATAGTTTCAAAGCAAGAAAGACCTGCAAGCGTTTAAATATTTTAAACTATAATGTTTATTTGTGTTTCATTTTAACGTCTTAGCTTTTAGTTTTATGGATTTATGTACATTTTTAAAATTGAACTGTGAAAATTTTTTTGATAACTACCATTTATATCGTCCATAGTATTTATAATATAGAGTTTGAGAGACTTAGTCAACAGAAGTTAATTAACCAGGCTTGTCAAATTAATCTTTTTTAACAATTAATCTCTTATTCCAATGCAACATTTTATCATTGATTACTTAATCACACAATCTGATACAAATGCCAGTAACTCGGGTTGTATTGATCAAGGTATATTGAAATGCAAAGTATGTTCATACTGCCAAGAGAGTTGACTTTTCGCTTGCCGGTGTGACGTCATAAAAAACCTACCCGCGAGTGGTAAGAATAACAAAACAATATATTTTTGATAAAGTCAAAATAATAATAAGAAGAAGAAGATTACTGAGGTTTCACTCATAGAGATATAAAGACATAGAGGGCTTATTGGATTCTTCAGAGGAATACACGTTTTTGTGCCCAATATAAACAAATATTTCTATGATCAGCTTACGATGACGTAGATCAAATTACTTTGTTTATATTGGGCACAGAATACAGCTGAACGATGTTTCTCTGCTATTGAAGGGAATAAGCTCTGTATATTTATACAGACGTCCCTCGATACTTCGCCCTCGACATCTCGCAGTTATTTTACTACGCGACGAGGGCTTGGCTCCGTTTTTTTCACGGCAAAACGTCCCATATGAACTCAATGGTAGAATTTTCACACAATATATATCAACATCGCGACCCTCCGCGGTGGTCGTGTAGTGGATCTTCGCGTGCGAGGGACGATTGGTATGGTATCCTCAATAAAAACATACCTTTATATTAATGAAAAGCTTATTTTGCTGGGCTTGAGTTTCAGAGCGATAGATACCTTAACGATAGTAAAGATTCCTCTTGTAAAGGCCGATTGTTTTTTTGGAATTAAAGGCCTTTCTCCATGCTTGATATCATCTTATCTATTAATCGTTTGAAAATATATCATAAATGCTTTTCAAGTTACTCCATCATTTGTTTGATTTAATGGAACAACAGTTCCTCCTCATTATATTTTTTTCACAATGAAGAACAAGGGATGATATATAATCATTCTACCTTCCATGTATAACAAGAGCGGAAATCACAACCGGATGCTATTGCAGCAGCATGAAAAATAACAACCACGAATATATAGATATAAATTGTGGCTTCGTTCATAGGCCGATATAGAAGGCAACTTTCATAGTCTCTACGAGTTTGTACACAAGAATAAATGCATTAATTTCATTTATTTATCTTGAGCCGTTATGTTACTATTCCTACTTTGGTTATTTCCTTTAAAAGCCCGTTCTATGATGAATTGAAGGATATGAGTAAGGATGGTTTTTTATATATATCTATTAAATTCGCCATTTTATTTTATTTATAATTGTATAACTGTATTAATCTTAAAAATTTTAATTTTAGGCCAAAATGTATATATAATATATATATATATATATATATGTATATATTATATACAATCACTTCATTGAAATAAAGATTTGTAATTTTAAAAAAAACATAGTATGTTCACTTGGCAACCCTTATTTTATTCATTTTTCTATGCTTTATCGTCAGAGTAAAGATCCAATCACCGTCAGATATTATGATGATACATGTATTCTTTACCTGAGTTGATTTTATTAATTGATAGTTTTGGGAGAGTCCATTCAAAGGAATATTAAATGAATCGAGGTCGTCCTTGAGAGGATGATAATCTTGGCTATGAGTTAATGTTCACAGAGCCACACGATTGAAGCTGATGCCTTATAACAGGTCGGCTGATAAGTCCCGAGACTAACTAAGAAGAAAACATTTTCTTGACAAAATTCGATTTGATTATTCAACATAGTTGCCTTCAGGGCGATACAGCGATTATAGCGATCTTTCAAAAAAAAATCAACAGCTTCAAACACTGCTCAGAATCATCAATTCGTTGTTGTTTTTGGTCGATTGTGAGCTCTCGCGGCACCCACTTTGCACAGAGCTTTCGCATGTCCAAATATTCATGCACGATATGTCCAACGCGCTCTTTCGATATCTTCAGAGTCTCAGCTATCTGGATCAACTTCACTTTACGGTCATTTAAAATCATTTTGTGGATTATTTTTATGTTTTCTGTTGTAACCACCTCTTTTGGGCGTCCACTGCGTTTATCATCATTTGTGCTCACACGACCACGTTTGGATTCAGCAAACCATCGACATATGGTTGCTTTCGATGGAGCAGAGTCCGGATAACATTCTTCAAGCAAGTTTTAGTTTCGACGGTATTTTCCCCATCAAAAAATAATGTTTTATTAACACACAAAATCATCTTTTTCCATTTTTTTCACAATAACAACAGTAGCTTTACTTAAAACGTAATATCTCACAAACTAGTTGTCAGACAGTTGTTATATTTATGCATGTATGCTTTGAAGGTTGGTACTATCTGACAGTCATATGAAAACAAATCCACTGGCGCCATCTATGGGTTAGTCTCGGGACTTATCAGCCGACCTTGTATTATAATGTCAACTGTTCTTATATTATAATGTCAACTGTTCTTGTATTATTATGGTAGCCTTTCTGTTAGCCAATCAGATTATATAAACAAAAATTCCCTGTATGGTACCTTGGACATAAAAACTATTGATACGATCTATTGAGTTGCGGTCTTTTGTATAATGCTCGCAGCATATAGAAAAATGATGAAGGCTTAAAGTAATCGAGGGACAAAAGTGACAAACTCAGAGTCAGTGGTTTTTTGAAAAATATCCTCTTCTATCTATAAAGTTGTAAAAATACTTGAAAAGAATTGTAGGACGCTGTAATGGCATAAACAAACTAGAGGCATATATACACTCGAAGAGTGCAAACCTCCGCCGTCACAGGGTCCTTATGAGCCTTCCGAGGCGGATTTTTCACGACTGGGGCGGCGTAGAGGGACGGGGGAGGGTTCCCCTCGGCGGAAATTCCGATAGAAAGACGCTCCCGGCACCCGATTTTACAGCACAGCGACATCTATTGGCAGAGTAGGCTAACTTGAAATATTCATTAGTATATAGCTCGTTTTGCATCTTATTTCTGCACTCAGAGATGCCAAAATTTAATCACTTGTTTGTTTGGCATTTCCAACAACTCCACAAAGTTTCATCCGAATCTGTTCCGTTCTTTTTGAGTTATCCTGCTGACAAAAAAACCAACAAAAACAAACCAACGCCAGTGAAAACAATACCTCCTTCGGCGGAGGTAATAAATTAATAGAATAAAAGCATAGTCAAGTTCTTAATATGGTATGATTTCCACACTAGCATTTGGTCCGTTTATATTGCTAAAATACTTTTTTTAGATCTTAGTTTAAGGTTTAGTAAACAAAGTTAGCGACGAGTAAACTAAAGTGTTACAGTAAAGTAGCGCATGCACACAATAAAATTCTTTATATTTTCCCAAAGGATTTGGCCCAAAATGTTAGTTTTTCTTATTCCGTTAGGGGCGCTTTTATGCTAGAGCTCTTTGAAAATCCAGTAAGCCCTCCATTAACGAACTATATGGGGGGAGGGGAGGGTCGTTATATCCGAAAGTTCGTTAAATCCGAAGTTCGTTAAAGGGGGGCTCTGGAGGTGAAGGTATATCCTGCAGGAGTGACGACGAACTGCCGCTGGACACATTTGGCAGATTAGTGGAGGAGGTCGAATTCACAGACACACTGCTGGTCTCAGACTCTGTCCTAGACCTCTTCTCGGCTGGGGAGGGGCCAGCCTTGAAGAAGTCAGAGATCTTCGTCTGCGTCTTCCTCTGCTGCACCTCACGCATGAGTTCAAACCGCATGATCCGCAGCAGCTCATATTCAGGTTCGGTAGCCTTAAATATAACGAACTTATGTCCGTTATGTTCGGGGCTTGTTCGGTCTTGGACAAAAAGTTCGGTAGCCTCAAATATAACGAACTTAGGTTCGTTATAACTGAGGCTTGTTCGGTCATGAACACAAAGGTTCGGTAGCCTCAGATTTAACGAACATAAGTTCGTTATATATGAGGCTTGTTCGGCCAGCTCCAGGAAGTTCGGTATCCTCAGATATAACGAACTTAAGTTCGTTATATCTTAGGCTTGTTCGGCCAGCTCCAGGAGTTCGCTATATCCGAAGTTCGTTATACAGAGGGTCGTTATATCGAGGCTTACTGTAATACAAAGTCTTTTATTATTTATATTTGGAGACGTTTTTTATCCTTAAAAAAGTGATATATTTCAAATCATTAAACTTAATCCCTTTAAACCGGTTTTAAATAGGATTGTGACATGATTTCATGGACTAGCGACATCTAACGTTAAAGAAAATAACCAAAATTTTGGCCTTTTTTTTGTTTACTTTTTCCTTGCATGCGCTACTTTACTTTAACGCTTTAGAGTAAACTACAGGAATCAAAGGTAGACAATAAAAATTATATACTCACACATTCTTCTGCCATCTGATTGGCTTAAAAATAGCAACTGATAATGGGTCCCGAAGAATTTTAGGGGCTGTTGAAATATGTATTGAATGTCATGTAAATTTGTTTTGTTTTAACCAGAACTGGGACTACCGATTGCTATTCAGTAGATAGCTATTACCGACACACATATTTTTTTAATATTTAAACAAATACGGAATATCGCTTCCGACCCCATTATTTTTTACCAATCCGTAAAAAGTAGAATCTTAATTTTTTGAAAAGGATTGCGCACCTCCATGTAGATGAGATTTTTTGAAAATGAATTGACCCACTGTGAATGGTTTTAAATCAGCCGAACCATACCACCTTCAATCGGTGAATTTGTTTAAAAAGTCTACTCATACCGATTGAGCACAACTTGCTTACGACTTTACATAACGCCGAAAGATTTGTTCTGCCGCATAACAGATCTGCTGCGTTCCCTAGAAGTGTGCAATCTACATTTAATATTATCTTTAAAAATGATGTACTTTTTATGTGCCTAACGTTTGTATTAATTTTTGATATAAAATGATAATTATCTATGTTTTATAAGTTTTTAATGCTATCTTATCTACTCCTGCGAGTTTTTTAAATTAAGATATAAACCATCACCAAGATGACTTTGTGAGTATTGATCTATTGGAGCTAAAGATTTTCAGTATAAGAACTTATACTAAATTATTTTACCGAAAATATTTTAGTTCTCAAGGATCGACACCATTCATTGTTTTGGAGTTTGAAAATCGAAGCACGAATTTGGTTGTTTTTTAACTGCAATGACCATAGTGCCACGGAGGATTCCTCTTTTCCCCGTATATTTATAATGAACGTCCCGAGCCGGTCCGGGAAAATCCTGACCGATTTATTTTTATATATGTTTATCAGTAGATCTTTGAACTCAGGATATTTCAAAAGTAAATCTAAATTCCATCTATAGTAATTTGTTATTCTTGCCCTATTTTTTATGTTCATAAATTACTTATCATGGTACAATCAAATATATCATCCTCGTATCACTACCTAAACACGCTTTAATTCAAAATAAAATGTAGCAAATATGGAATATATCAACTCAAGTATGTAGACTATTATTTCAAACTAAAATGTTTAATTATGTTTTTACGCATTAACATCATTTATATAAATTCTCTTTTTTTGTGCTTGTATATATTTTTATGGACAGTTGAATTAAAAAACCTTAGCATAAAAGCAGTACTGAAAGAAGTAGTATGTTCATATTTGATGTTAAAATTTTAAACTAAAATGTTTAAATATATACACTCAGAGAGTGCAAACCTCCGCCGTCACGGGGTCCTTATGAGCCTGCGAGGCGGATTTTTCACGACTGGGGCGGCGTAGAGGGACGGGGGAGGGTTCCCTCGACGGAAATCCGAGAGGAAGACGCTCCGGCCCCCAATTTCACAGCACAGCGACATCTATGGGCAGAGTAGGTAACTTGAAATTTATTAGTATTTAGCTCATTTTGCATCTTAATTCTGCACTCAGAGATGCCAAATTTAATCACTTGTTCCTTTTGGCATTTCCAACAACTCCACAAAGTTTCATCCGAATCCGTTCCGTACTTTTTGAGTTATCCTACTGACAAACAAACCAACCAACAAACCAACGCCAGGGAAAACAATACCTCCTTCGGCAGAGGTAATTATGTTTTTTACGTATTAACATCATTTTATATACATCCCCCTTTTTTGTGCTTGTATATATTTTTATGAACAGTTGAAAAAAATAAATGAAAAATAATAAAGTACTCATAATGTTATTTTCTATTTCATCAAATATTTTTTTTATAAAATAGGGCTTATGAAAACCGGAAAATGCAAATATTGATCATTCCAAATATTAACTATGGTAACCAAGAGTACTGGTTAAAAATCGTTATAAATACAGCTTTAATAATTTTGTGTTAGAGATCTAAATAATGATACATGGATCAAATAGAATTAAGAATAGGAAGGATTTCTTAATTGTATTCCAGGGATCCGTTGAGTCCCTTCCATTGTTCCTCAAGCCTCACTTCTAGTTCAAGATCCGGAGTGCAGCTTTGAGACAAGACACTGCATTTGGCTCACTCTTAAAGTTCTGGAGAGCCTCATTGAGCAATTCCTCGGCATCCAATTCAAAAAGATTGCGCAAAACTCTCGAGAGCGACTCACAATGTTTCGAATGGCGCTGGAGCTAGAGACCTGCAAATAGTTGCAAAAGGATCTAATTAGTAATGAATCGCATATTTGGGCGCCTACGGCGCCCATATATTCGCCTTTCGGGTATGGGTAGATTTTGGAGCTAGTTTGTGAGTGAAACAGACCTTAAAGAATATAAGAGAGGGAGAGAAAATATTTTCTGTTTTGTACAAACATTCTTCATAAAAAGTTGACTTTCTTCAAAGAATATGATTTAAGTCACATAAGATGCTTTTTTCTTTTTCTATTTCTCTAACTTCCTCCTCCTCCTTTTTTTTTCCTCTCTTTACCTTGAAAAGTAGGTAGTTCAAATCAGACAAGTCTGAATTCTTTTTTATTTCTGGTCCCATCACTTTGCAAATAGTTTTATTAGGTCCGTCTTGACCCAAGGATTCCATAGGTACCTTCAAAGTCAAAGCTGACAATAAATGCGGGAGGAGATAGCGTGCGGACATACAGACGGACAGAGATTGGAGAAATTATTATATAGATAGATTAAAGTTATAGATTTTTAAAGGATTTTTTCTTTGTCAATATATTTGATTTTCCTCATCCGCAAGGTTTATTTAATAAAATTATACACAAGAAATATAAAATAATGAATAAAAACGGATTTTTTTATGCCAATGTAGCGTGAAGGAGGAGGAGAAATGACAACTCATGTAGATGTAGTGAGTGAGTGTGGTTTATTGATCTCTTGCCTGCTGCTTATATAGCCGCAGGCAAGAGTACTTAAGATTAAAACCTCCTGAGGTGTGAGATAAGAGTGGTAGGTTACTTGCTGTTACTAAGCAGGTCAATCCGCTACACCAATTTATTTTCTACATTTTCAAAGTAATA
>CP045907.1:12621173-12664463 GCA_013387185.1 Caligus rogercresseyi
CTTTTTGATCCTTATTGTACTAAGATATTAAAACTTTCTCCTTCAACACTTATCGCTAGTCCTGAAAAACAATAAATTATATAATGGATCCCACCCTCCAGAACACAAGAGAAATGTTGAAAATTGAAGAGCTCCGATCAATTGGATTTGAATTTTATATCGTTATCGAAAGTTGAAAAATATGTTAATTGTTTCGTAATATCAACAAGATTATCGAAAAAAACTAAGTATTTTATAGAGTTACTTTATTAAGCGTAGTTGTTATAGGGTGTTTAGAATGGATATAAAAATAAATAATTATGCTCATAAGTAATGGATGGGGCGTGTTTATATGTTTTGATATCTATGTTTAATACTATAATTTCTTAAAATTCAGTAGTGTATAATTACACGGATTTACAAATTTAAATATTTATTTTGCTTTTTGAATGAATATTACTGAGGATACCTAGTTAAAGTCACTGAATCAAAATCTGACATTCAATCATGTCAAGTTTTCCCTCTACGCTATATGCTATATTTGGCCCAAATTTGTTTGATTTATATGTTTTGACAACCTAAAAAAATAATGTGTTATTAGAATTAAAATTAACATACAAAGAAATAGAAGCTTGGAAGTAGTCAGATCCAAAGCAAATTCGTACCGTATTTATTTTTTGTTGTGTTTTAAATATGGAAGAGACTTGATGTTTCAGAAACAAAAAAAACTATTTTATTTACAGTGTGCAGCAAAACTGTTGGCGTGAATTGGGTCCAGCGTGGTGTAGCAAATAATACGTAGCATGCTATTCAATAAGGAGCTGTAAGTATTTTATGTTTTGTTAACAGGTTTTCAGTATGTATACAATACCTCTGTATCTGTAAATCCTGTCTTTTGAGTGTGTGTAACATGAGAGCTTGGATTCTTCAGAGACATCCTCATATTGTTCCATATAAACAAATCTTTCGATGATCAACTTAGGAGGATATGTAGCTCAATACTTTGTTATACTTTGGGCAATGGCGACAGCTGAACGGCGATGTTTAACTGCTATTCAAGGGAATAAGCTCTCCTATCTTTATATCTCTATGAGTAATCTCGGGCTACTTTAAAATCAAACTTGATGCAAGTTCAGACAAGTATGAGTCCCTCACAAAGTTTGTCTAGCTTGTGCAGGAACTTTGCGTAACTGGTCGAAAGGACAAACTATGTCCTATGAACTTTGGAGTGAATGGTTTGGCGTGAACCAAAAGATAATTTTAATAATTGTCACTTTCTTATGGAAGAAATTTTTTCCTAGTCCATTTCTTCCTAGGCTGTATTTTCCTCGGCCATCTCTTCCTAATATCCTGCATATTAGACAAGTCTAGGAGTAATTAAGTTTATACTTCTTCAATGAACCCTGTCGAAGGTAGAGCTTCGAAGAGGTATTCAAATATTGCCAAATATTTTCGTTATTAAAAAGGCGGATAACTACAACGAATTGGTGCCCGAATTGCTGTAAATTTTCAAGATTAAGGATACAATATAAGTATTAAAGTACACTATCTAAAAAGTCATTTGGATTCTTTTCCATAAATCTTTGGTTCTGTGAGTGGTGAGTAAAGAAAAACTATTCCAACAGGATATCATAGTTTGAAATGTCGTTTTCAAGGGAGATTGGACACACATATGATGACAGACCACTGCTGGAGTCTTTTTTACATATGTTCCACCAAGGTCTTTAAAACAATGGCTCTGAAACAAAATTATATTTGGTTTCATTTGGCTTTGTTTTGATCAATGAACAATGTTTCCTATTGTTTGACCTATACAGAGCTGTGTTTAGGTACAACAAATATACTGGCCAGTATCGGTAGGCGGCAGATAATTGTGTCCAATCAGTATACTCAGATGTTTTATAATTTATCTATTGAAGCGGTATAAAATAAGAAAATATTGCTGTTAAATCTATTGAACCTAGTTCGTATTCACGGCTTTGTTTACTATCATCACACCAGACAGAGATATATCTTATTAGGTGTCCGAAGAAATGGACCATTTATATATATCTATCTTCTATACTAATAAAAAAGAATTCCGTTCGTTCGTTCGTTCGTTCGTTCCGTTCCCCTGTATCTCCCAACGGGTCATTAGATTTTGACGAAATTTTCAGTGAATAGTTTTGAGAGCTCAGGGAGTGTTTTTAGTGGGGTTGTCAACTCCTGAAAATTCGTCATCGACATGCTTATTTTATTCGCCAAAACGTCTTTTGTCATTTTTTCAAAATTGCCAAGATGGATTTTGACAAAATTTTCTGTGGATGAGTATGAGGTAATAAGACGTGTTTTTAATTTATTGAGTGTTTCCTGGAAAATTCGATATTCTACATGATTACTGAAGAATATTTTTTTTCTGTCCCTGTACGTCCCCCCAAATTAACTTTTGTGGAAAATAACAACATTTTTTAATATTGCAACATCGTGCTAATCGAATTTCAATAATGCCTAAAGATGGAGAGTGATGTCAATACCCAGCCTTAAGGAATACAAACACGGAAAAAATGGCAAAGACGATGAAATGACGACTTTTTAGGAACTACTTTTCATTAGAAAATAACATTAGTACTCTATGAAATGGCTTAAAAATAACTTCTTTTTATGATATTTAGATACCCAGCCTTAAGGCATACAAAACGGAGAAAATGGCAATGACCACCCGATGATAACTTTTAAGAAACTGATTTAATATGAAAAATCACATGCGATGATTTCACCGAAATTATTCGTGTGATTTCTTCTTTGTGTGATGTTTAAATACCCAGCTGTAAGGAATACAAAACGGAAAAATGGCAATGAAGATTTAATGACAACTGTTGAAGGAACTGATTTTAATATGAAAAGTCACATGCGATGACATCACTGAAATTATTCGTATGATTTCTTCTTTTTACGATTTTTAAAATAGCCAGCCTTAAGGAATACAAAATGGAAAAAATGGCAATGAAGACTCAATGACAACTTTTTAAGGAACTGGTTTTAATATGAAAGTCACATGCAATGATTTCACTGAAATTATTCGTGTGATTTTTTTATTTGGGCGATGTTTATATGCCCTGCCGTAAGGAATATAAAACGGAAAAAATGGCAATGAAGACACAATGACAACTGTTGAAGGAACTGATTTTTATATGAAAATCATTTGCGATGATTCCACTGAAATTATTCGTGTGATTTTCTTTTTACGATGTTAAACTACCCAACCTTAAGGAATACAAAACGTAAAAAATGGCAATGAAGACCCAATGATAACTTTTAAGAAACTGGTTTTAATATGAAAAGTCACATGCGATGACGTCACTGAAATTATTTGTGTGATTTCTTCTTTTTATTATGATTAAATACTCAGCCGTAAGGAATACAAAACAGAAAAAATGGAATGAAGAGCTATAACACTTTTTCAGGAACTGGTTTTAATATAAAAAGTCACATGCGATGATTTCACCGAAATTATTCGTGTGATTTCTTCTTTTTGCGATGTTTAAATACCCAGCCGTAAGGAATCAAAACGGAAAAAATGGCAATGAAGACCCAATGACAACTGTTGAAAGAACTGTTTTTATATGAAAAGTCACATGCGATGACATTTTTTTTCATTCCAGACTATAATCAAGTTGGAAATCCCAGGCAGCGCCGGGTAACATTCAATATATATTAGATATATATATATATATATTATATAATATATATATATATATATATATGATATCATATATATATATATATATATATATATATATATATATATATATAATATTTAAAATTATATATATATATATATATATATATGATATACCTATATATAAGCTGGATTCGGTAGAAAAATCTACCGCCGGTTCGGTATATACCTTCTACCGATCGATATCGATATTCGTTAGATTTTATTATATATCTACATACAGTATCGATCTTTATTCGGTATGGTATAATAAGAGAGAGCGAGAGAGAAAGTATTTATGTATCTGCTTGTGACTTCTTCATATGCATTAAATATCGGACATTCATAAGAAAAGGACCATTAAGTACATAATTTGTTATTAGTTATTAAACCATATTTGAAATTTTAATAGATAATAATCTTAAATGAATTATATATGTACTTGGATTTTGTTAGAAATGGAAGGCTATATATTTTTTCATTTTCTGTCTCTATTGTCCGATATTAAATGCACTTTAAGGTACTCTAGTATTCAATGCATAGCATTGTTCATATTGCTCGTATCTGCTCTATAATATTATAAGTTGTAGTTGCTTATTCATTTTGCAAAGTTCAAGTTCTTCACACAAGGGCGCTTGGGCAAAGCGACAGTTGAACGATGTTTCTCTGGCTATTGAAGGGAATAAGCTCTTTATTTCCTTATGTCTCTATGTGAATGTAACAAAAGTCATACTTTCAAATATACCGTCCGATTGACAATCGGTACGGTATTTGATTGTCTCTACCGATATCGTATAATCGGTTCGGTATTTGAAATCTACCGTCGGTAGTATCGAATACCCATTTACATTCGGTAGTCACAGCTCTGTATATATATATATATTGTCTTTCTTCTCTCTCTCTCTCTACCTCTCTCTCTCTCTCTCTCTCTATATATATATATATATAATATATATCTATATAGATATATATATATTATATATAATATAGAATATTTTAAACGTTCGTTTGTTCGTTCGCCAAAATTTATCTCGTTTTGTTTGTAAATATTTTATAGTGAATCGTTAGTCGTTCATCGTTTCGTTTCTCGTTCATATCGCAAAAAATTAGAGACATTTTTTTAGAAATGATGTTTTCCTCGCCTTTCTAAAAAAATGACGACACTGAACGACAAGTCTGATGTACATACATTTATATCTATATATATAATATACATTTTATAGTGTCATAGTCATGAAGGTTTTTTAATCGTAATTACCTCTTTGTGGATCATCATTGAGTCACTCAAACATAAAAGTGATAAGATTTTTGCATGTATTTGTGATCATCTAATAGAACGGTGCATTATCAATTTAATTGATTGTGATGTATGAATAAAAGAATTCGGTTCCCCTTAAGGAATTTCTCACATTTACCTATTTTACGTAGTCAATTGAAATCAATAAGGATTTTCCAACATAGTAGATAATAAATACATTTTGGCATTAATACGTACTTTTAAACACTATCGATAATTTCATCCTTCGAATGCCTTTTGACTTTTTTTTTTTTTTTTTAGTTTGAAGGTTTATTACTGTATACCGTATACATACATATCACATTACAAAGACATAATATCATAGTACAATACATGCATAATAAAGAGGGCGACCACACAAAGGGGTATATGCTCTTACAACAGTAAATGTAAGTTCTAGTTTATAGTTATGTTTTCTTCAATAAGTTTTTCATTTTTTACATTTCATTAATTTTAAAATACGAAGTACTTCATCTTCTTCTTGCGATGAATCATGCCTTTCATACATAGTGCTGGACATCTGTTGAGAGATGATCTGCACTCTGAGTCTCTTCCATGCAGACGTTACACATTCCATCAGTTGACTTTTTCCATTGCTTAAGTGAGCGATGAAAGGTCCATGGCCGGTGTAAGCTTGAACTATAAGTTTAAGGTTTGCTCGTTCATATTTGACAATCTTTTGTTGAGCTTTTCTAACATTAGGAGTATGTTTCATACTTGGTCTTTTTGTATCTTTTACACCAGGCAGCATAAAGAAGTCATTACTTCTTTTTTCTTGATGTAGCTTGGTGATGTTCCTACAATTTTCCTGTTTTGACTTCTGTGCCACTCTTTGCTAGACAATCTGCAAATTCGTTTCCTGTGACATCAGAATGGCCTTTGCACCACTCAAGTGTATCTTTTTTTCTTTTTCACTTCATGCATAATTTTTTTGGCATCTTTGACTACGTCACTCTTGTTTAATGGGTTTAGGATAGCTGCAATAGCTGATTGAGATCCGATCGTATTACAACGTTTGCTGATGGTTTTTTCCATTCGAGTGAGCGTTCTATTGATTGTGCAAGAGCAAAGACTTCCGCTTGGAAAACTGTAGCTTCTTTATTTAATGATACAAAGGAGTGATGGAGTGATGTAACCTCGGGTAATAGCCCAGCCAGCACCAGTATGGCCATTTTCATCTTTGGATCCATCGTGTATATAAACAATGTCCGTTTTTTGACTTCTTGGTTATTTATCCATGTGCGACTACCTTTGATGTAATCACTGGATGTGATTAACTGTAGTTGAGTAAGTAGTTTATCACTCGAGAAACGGTGGCCACGACGTTTGGGCAGGTCACCAATTCCATCCCAAGTGTCTTGGAGGAAGTGTTTAGTTCTCCACCTTGATTTTGTAGCCTGGGCTTGAGACAAGTCGAGAGGAATTATGCCCAAGACAGCTTCCATACCTGCTGTTGGTGTTGATCGAAGCGTTTGGGTCATTGGGTAAAAGTACTTTTCTCTGAATGTTTTTAATATTTTAATTGCACATTTCCTTTTTTAGCAATTGAATGTCCCCATAGAGGCACCCATAGGATAATTGGTCTGGCCATTGCTTCATATCGCCGAGAAGTTTTTTCTGGTGTTAGTCCCCATTTTTGGCCTATCACTGCCTTTGTCATGTTCCATAGACGAGCTACCTTGGCACCTTGTCTTTAAGGGTGTTCCATCCAGTTGAAACTTTGATCGAAAACACACCTAAGTACCTAATTTGTGTTGAATAATTTATCTTTTTGTCGTTCATTTCCACATGTGGAAAGTGTCTAGATCTCAATTTGTATGCTTTTGAGAAAACAATGGCGCTAGATTTTGCTGGGTTAAAGGTCAGACCATTCATTCTACCCCATTCAAGGACCTTGTTAATAGTTTCTTGCATTTTGTTGACTAGAGTGGGGGGATGTTTTCCACTTATTAATAGAATAATATCATCAGCATAACCATACGCCCTTACGGTCCTTTCTGGATTTTGGTCAGCAGTGAATCCATGAGCGTATTCCATATCAATGGTGAAAGAACTCCTCCCTGAGACTTCCGCGCCTTGGAGTGATGCCTTTTGACTTAACAGTTATATATTTTTCAGTGGTTTCTTCCTGCGATAACTTTTTTTTTCACTTGCAATAACGATAAACGATAATTTTTTGTCTCAACCTGGATAAACGATAAACGGTAAAAATTCAAAACCCAACCTGTGGTAAGCGATAAACATAAACAAAGCGATAAAAAATTAATTGCGATAACAAAAGCAATAATGATAATACCTTTATTTAGTTGAAATATAAAAAACATAAAAATTTTTTTTCCCGAGTGAAAATTTTGTGAGTGTTTTGGACCGTTATTTAAAGATAATCATTAAACAGGTTTGACTGTAGTATGTTTAATTTTACTTAGATCTAGTTATATATAATTTTCTGATCGCAATAAATTGATCCGATCGCTAATCGAAAAGTCCCTGATCGTTATATCGCAATATAGCAAATAATTCCTGAGCGTACTTTTGATCGGATTGCTATTTTTTCTGATCAGTCACAAGCCTGTTAATACTGAACACAAAGACGGTGCATGGGAGAGAGCGGCACACACCCTCCTAACTCGAGAACTTCAGCGAGACTGTCTCACTGCAGCTGTGATTGGCCCTACACACACACGTGGCAGTTCTCATAAGGGGTTTGTCAGGGTTCACTGCAGCCAGTGTTGCTCCTTCTAGTCTCTACCCTATTTTTATATATATATATATATAGTATCCTATATATATATATATATATATATATATATAGATATATATATATATATATTATCTCTATTAGACTCTCACTTGAACTGGTCTTAAACGTCAGGTGGACTGTTTTGTGACTATTGCCGCCGTGCACATTTTGAATTTTACTAAGTCGTCTTTGAATTTATCGTTTATCGTTCCTCATTTTTTGGGACTAACGGTAAGTGAATGAGCGATAATTTTAGAAAACTTTCAATAAACGATAAAAGGTTTGACCTCAGCGATAATTATCGTTTATCGCTCATTTCATCGCACGCGGCAACCACTGATACTTTTTGGGTACGGTTTACCCAGGCATGTTGATTGAATCTTTTATCCGTGATCAATAGCGATAATGCCATCATTGATCGCTGATCGGAGTTTCGCAAACGGTTCTGTTCATTTAATCTTTAAGAGTTCATGAAATAAATAAAAATAACGAATTATGGAGTAATTCATATAAAACAATTAGAAAAATATATATTAAATTATGAGATATGCGATTTGTACCGAATTTTTCAAGATATGTGTTATTTGAAGAATACGATACAAGTACCCGTCGCCTTTTCAACACCATCGATCCAGGAGCATTAGGATTTTTAAATCTCCACCGATGGGTCATTGGGCTCCACCAATCTCAATAATGGGACATTGAGGCTCTAATGAGTTCTACGACCAAAATTTACAAAGTCTGGTATGGAATGCGTTAAAGATATTCGGATGTGTGTATTGATATTTATTGGGGAGGATATATTGGCAGAGCTGCGATTATATATATATATTAGGGAGTCTTATTTCATGTTTTTCGGACTGAGAGTCGGGCTCCCCTAGGATTTTACTTTAGTGCATAGAGATCATCTTGTGAAAGTTTGAACGAAATCGAATATTGGAAGTACCCGCTCAACGGGCCCAAAAGTTATGTAGTAAACTTATGTATAATATTTTTTTCGCCATTCGATTGCCCTAATGTCCTTTTTTTCAACGCTATTTTCACAATTTGCCGCAAAATGTAGGTATGCTTGCAAGAATTCCAAATCAGTTTTTATTTTTCATGTACATCCAAATCAACGCGATAATAAGTTTCAAAATGTTCATTTTTGGGGTATTTTCCATAAAAATGACTATTTCAAAACTAAATTTTCTCATTGAGTTTTAGATGTACATTAAAAATAAAAACTGATTTAGAATCTTTGCAAGTATACCTACATTTTACGGCAAATTATTTGAAAATCATTAAAATTAAGACATTAGGGCGATCGAATGGCGAAAAAAATTACTACATAGTTTATTACATAACTTTTGGGCCCGTTGAGCTGGTACTTCCCATTATTCGATTTCGTTCAAACTTTCACATGATGATCTCTATGCACTAAAGTAAAATCCAGGGGGAGCCCGACTCTCAAATCCGAAAAACTTGAAATAAGAATTACCCCTAGATATATATATTAGGTATGTTCTTATTTTTCAAATGTTTGAAATGTTAGCAACTTTGGGATTTTCTGTTTCTTGGTGATAAAAGAAGACGACATACAAAGTTTGAACAAAATCGGTCAACATTACGAGGTCGCGCAACGAGGTCAAAGTTTAAAAATTTAGTAAAAATATAGTTTTTCCGCAAATTTCTTCAAAATGGTGGACGTTACAGACTTCAATAATAATTATTAATTTAAAGGAAATCTAATTTACTACCAGACGTATGTTTGATGTTTTTTAATAAAACAAAGTTTTCAGTAAAAACAAAGCAAGAAAGGAGTGTGTATTGTTAGCTTATTTCATAGCTTTTTTGTATCAATTAACTTCACTCGCCTGTAGAAGATGACTTGTTCGCTTCAGAGTAAAATAGTACTTTTAAGTTTAGTAAAACTTTAGATGATAAATCCAAAAATGACCTTGGTTGCATTCTATCAATTCAGAATTCAGTACAATCTGAGTTTACATCATATGATTCAGAGCCTGTATTGACCTATAAGAAATCGATTATGAAAAAAATAAAAATAATGTGTTTCTTAGATGTGCGTCAAGGTATCCTCTCAAATTTTACTTTGTCTCTGACGCATTTATAATCCATTATATGCGTCATTTTGTACGCGAGATAGGCTTTTTTTAATGTACATATAACTCTCTACTTATTAATTGACATGATTTAGTATACCAAAATATTAAAGCTGGTTAACCAAGCTTTCATTTGATATGTTTGGTGTTCTAAAAATCGCTATACTTTAAGAGATATAAGCAAATACGTACTTCCCCCCCAAAATTGATCTTTTGATATGAGAATATACGATTACCATCTGGTAATATGTTATTGTTACCTGGATAGAAAGAGAAAGAGAAGGAGGAGTATTTTTCACTTCTCCCTCCCTTCTTTTTTTCTTCCTATCCAGGTTACACTAACAAAATTACCAGATGGTAATCGTATATTCTCATATCAAAAGATCAATTTTTGGGGGAGAGTACGTATTTGCTTATATCTCTTAAAGTATAGCGATTTTTAGAACACCAAACATATCAAATGAAAGCTTGGTTAACCAGCTTTAATATTTTGGTATACTAAATCATGTCAATTTAATAAGTAGAGAGTTATATGTACATTAAAAAAGCCTATCTCGCGTACAAAATGACGCATATAATGGATTATAAATGCGTCAGAGACAAAGTAAAATTTGAGAGGATACCTTGACGCAAATCTAAGAAACACATTATTATTTATTTTTTTCATAATCGATTTCTTATAGGTCAATACAGGCTCTGAATCATATGATGTAACTCAGATTGTACTGAATTCTGATTGATAGAATGCAACCAAAGTCATTTTTGGATTTATCATCTAAAGTTTTACTAAACTTAAAAGTACTATTTTACTCTGAAGCGAACAAGTCATCTTCTACAGGCGAGTGAAGTTAATTGATACAAAAAAGCTATGAAATAAGCTAACAATACACACTCCCTTTCTTGCTTTGTTTTTACTGAAAACTTTGTTTTATTAAAAAACATCAAACATACGTCTGGTAGTAAATTAGATTTCCTTTAAATTAATAATTATTATTGAAGTCTGTAACGTCCACCATTTTGAAGAAATTTGCGGAAAACTATATTTTTACTAAATTTTTAAAACTTTGACCTCGTTGCGCGACCTCGTAATGTTGACCGATTTTGTTCAAACTTTGTATGTCGTCTTCTTTTATCACCAAGAAACAGAAAATCCACAAAGTTGCTAACATTTCAAACATTTGAAAAATAAGAACAACCCTAATATATATATATATATATATATATATATATATATATATATATATATATATATATATATATATATATATATATATCTATATATATATATATATATATATATATATATATATGTATATATATATATATATATATACAGTTGAATACGTGTTTGACCGTCACATATTTTATATTTTTTTACCTAGGTCTTTTAATGGGCTGTGATGATTTTAATACCGACTTGACATAGAAAGAGAAAAAAACTGAAAACTAGAGACATCTCTCTGGCCTCTCTTTATTATAGTATTAAACCTCACAAAACTCTCCCTTTTCATAACAAAGCTGTTATTATTATTATTGTATTACATAAACAGCTTGAGTTATTTAACTCTCTAGGAGGTACCTTGATACGGAGTTCCCCCCTGTGTCCGGAGTCACTTATTCGACAGGATTCCTGGACGAGAGGAACTCCATCGTCTCTTGTCGGGGCTGACTTGTTTCTTATGGTAAGTAGTTCATTGCCTCCCTCGTCACGGAAGGCTCTCTAGGCTTCCTCTCAAAGCTTAATAATATCTCTTAGCATTTTTCTGGCCGATTGACGACGAAAGTGAAGGAGGAAGACAGTTAGACCGCCCCTCATAATTCATCTTGAAGATAAAAGAAACAACGTATCAAAATGTATTGATTTTTTGTAAAAAATGTAAAAAAGGGTACGGTTACTTTGATCTCCTACCTGAGCTAGAAACAAAGGAAAATTACACTTCAACACGGCCATCGTGCTAACATTTCTCACAAACCTCTCTATTATTGTACTTATTATAGAAGAAGAAGGAAAAAAGTATTCGTCATCCAGAGTGCTCCTGCCTTGTTCTTATTATTGTTATTGTTTACATTGATTCATCATTGCTTGGGATCAAATTTCTCGAATGGGAGTGGACGGGTGGCATGATTTCAGTCATTATATTTGCCCCGTCTCGTCTCATCCTCCTCCTCAATGATCGGAGGAGGAGACGAGACGTTTGGGAGCTCCTTCATCAATGTGTCGCTCCTAGCACTGACTCGGCTCATGATATGTTCACGGGACTCGCAGATCCAGATCCTTCTATAATGATACAATAATAAAGAGGTTTGTGAGGAATGTTAGCACGATGGCCGTGTTGAAGTGTGGTTTCTCTTTGTTTCTAGCTCAGGTAGGAGATCAAAGTAACTGTACCCTAAAAAATAATAAAATATAAGTAAAAAATCTATGATGAAAAAGGAGAGGTTTGTGAGGTTTAATACTATAATAAAAGAGAGCCAGAGAGATGTCTCTATGTTTTCAGTTTTTTTCTCTTTCTATGTCAAGTCGGTATTAAAATCATCCCAGCCCTTTTAATGAGTTAAAAAAGTGATCGCAATTACATTGATCGGATTCCTGATCGGAAAAACCCTGATCTTTATATCACAAAGAGTTTCTGATCACTAGTTTTTCCTGATCACTCACAAGCGTGGAGTTACCCTTTTACCAACTTGATATAGAAAAAGAAAAAAACAGCTGCCGATTGATCTAAGTTGATCATATTTAAAAATATTGGAAAAAAGTGACGACGTTTTTTTTTTCAGAAAAGAAGTTGCATAAATGTTTCTTGGTTAGACCATTATGGATAAACTGATATTATACAGCATCTCATTAATTCTTATGTAATAATAAAAAATGATTGATGAACGCTGATCGCCAGCCACGTCCCGAACTTCCTTTGCATGTTAAAGTCCGACTCGGGTATGGGGGTTTAAGTGGAAAAAGAAAGTCATCGTTGTCCGACGTCCCGCATCACTCATCGGTAGATCATTCGAGTTTAGTCACTTTGATATGAGTTAATGGTGATAATTTGAGCCCAAGCAATGCATAAAAACAACAAAATCATTTATTAGAAGATGCCTTAGAGAAGACTAATGGTGACGAGATCCTTGAACAACTTACATAGTAGCAAATGAATCCAGAAGAGAGATTAGGGAGTTTCTCTTAAAAAGGAAGTCCACTTGTTTGGTCTCCATTTTGAATATCTTGGGGTGAGTACAGGAGAAACAGATGGGCTTCTCCTCAACACTCGCCGTCGCTGGCTAAGTAACCCTGTGGACTCCCAATCCGTGCTTCACAGTCCTCTTCACCAAATATCGCACATGCCTCCTCCATGATGACTGCCTTGATGTACTTTCCGTACTTCTAGACGAATTATGACGGGAGTGCGCACTGTCTTCCTTTTTCATTTTCGTCATCAAGTCGGCCAGAAAAATGCTAAGAAAGTTAATAGGATTTGAAAGATGCCTTGAGAACCTGCAGTGACGGGGAAGACATTGAACTGCTTACCATAAGAACAAGTCAATCTCGACGAGAGCAAGGAGTTCCTCTCGTCCATCCACGAATCCTCCAGAATAGAAGGACTCAACTTGTCTATTAAAACGCAATAATGAAAACAACACAGCTAATTAATAATAGAAAAATGGGAAAGGCTTGTGATTAATTTGATACTATAATCAAAGAGATGCCGGAGAGATACAAGAAAGAGTCTCCATGTTTTCTAATCGACAGCTGTTTTTCTCTTTCTAAGTCATGTCGGGTATAATGTAATCCTTGTCTAATCGATAATTGTGGGTTGATATACTGTTTATGATAGCACAAAATAATAATAGACATGGCTTATTAATAATAGAAAAAAGAAAGAGAGGTTTGGGATTAATTTGATACTATAATCAAAGAGATGCCAGAGAGAAACAAGAAAGACGTCTCCATGTTTTCTAATCGACAGCTGTTTTTCTCTTTCTAAGTCATGTCGGGTATAAAGCATTAGAGATCAGTGCCTCTAAGGCACTGATAGAGATATAGAGATATAGAGAGCTGATTCCCAAATTGCAGAGAAACAGCGTTCTATTGTGTCTGTGTTCGAAATAAACAAAGTAATTTGACCTACGTCATCGTAGCTGATCATAGAGATAGATTCTATCTCTATGATCACTTACGATGACGTAGTATAAATTACTTTGTTTTTATTGGGCAATGGCGACAGCTGAACGATAATGTTTCTGCTATTGAAGGGAATCATTGCTCTCTATATCTATATATATCCTCTCTAAGGTATAAAGTAATCCCTAGCCCTAAGGTCATGTTTCTCATTTTTAAATACTTATTTCATATTTTCCGTGTCTAGTAACATTATCATTTCGCAAAACCTCAATACAAAATAATGATAATATTTTTGTAATAGCAATGAGCCAAGGCTACAATATTTGGATTCATGGAATATTACTAGTTCATGACTAATTTATTTATTTTTTCAATCAAGAGACAAATTAGGCCATCATTTAATATTTCGCGTCCCTCTATTTTTTTTTACACTCAATTAAGTAGGCAGTCATTTATCAATTTCATGTTGTAAATGCCTTTATTTATGAAGGAAGGGGCCTTGTTGGAGTCCTCGCAGGCCTAAGTTGTCTAATGTCATGATAAGGGTTTCAGTCTGTCTTGTCGGGGGAGGGCCCCAATGTGCAATATGTGTAAAGTGACTTGTCATGGTCCCCTCTTATAATTTGTATGTCCGTCAGCTAATGATTTTCCTTCTTTTTTTTTGCTAAGGAGACGATTTTATCAAATATTATAAATGATGGTCTTTGAGTTGTATTTGAGGCAAGGACGCCATTTATATAATAAAATGAAGATGGCACAAAAAGGGGGGTCGTACTCGTGAGAATAGCAATTACACTAGTTAAATAGGAATTTTACGCATCTAGTTTTATATCAGGAATAGGAATTTCATAGAACATTTTTCTCCTTTGGACCAGTTACGCAAAGTTGCCAAGCAAACTCCTCAAACTTTGTGAGAGACTCACTACTTGTACTGAACTTGCATCAAGTTTGATTTTAAAGTAGGCGAGATATACTCATAGAGATATAAAGATATAGAGAGCTACTTCCCTTCAATAGCAGAGAAACATCGTCGTTCAACTTTCGCCATTGCCCAATATAACACAAAATCACCTTAAGTTGATCATAGAGATAGTAAGATTTGTTTAAATTGGGCAATATGACGTACTTCTATGAAGAATCCAATAAGCTCTCTATGGTATAGGGTCCCTGGCTTGTCCCGACGTTATTGTTAGATAGGTAATACAGGCCCGGCGGGATGGGCGGGCCTAAAGGGGGCCAGACCCGCCCACCGAGTGACGTGGCCCCGATTTTTATGAATGTGCCAACTGTGCCCCCATAACAACTGTAGCCCCCCCCCAAAAAAAAAAGCATGGGCCTGCTGCCGGGCCTGGGTAAATACACTATTATGTTTTTAATGGGCTAATATTGATATGTTTTACGTAGTTGGCAATTCTAACACAATAGTGCCAAATTACTTACTTAAAAAGACTAAGCTTTGGTCTGAATGGGTATCAATATCCCTTACATGGTGGAGAGCATTTTTAATTGTTGCACTGAGACGGATGTATTCTTCGCAGGCTTGTGAACGGAACGCAAAATTGAACGGCGTTCAGCTGAACGCACGTTCAATGAACGGAACGCTGAACGGAACGCAACTTTTTTTTGAACGCTGAACGTTGAACGCAAAAAAAGAGTTTTGCGTTCATCGTTCAGCGTTCAATTTTTCCACACTTTTGTTGGACTTTTTTTGGAAATTATTTCTAAAAAAACAACGTCATCACTACGCAGTACTTTTTTTGGAATTCTTTTCTTAAAAAAAAACCGTCATCACTACGCAGTACTTTTTTTAGAAATTCTTTCACTACGCAGTACTTTTTTTGGAAATTCTTTTCTAAAAAAAAAACGTCACCACTACGCAGTACTTTTTTGGAAATTCTTTTCTATAAAAAAAAAACGTCATCACTACGCAGTACTTTTTTTTTTCAAAAAAAAAAAAAGTCATCACTACGCAGTACTTTTTTTGGAAATTATTTTCAAAAAAAAAAAACGTCATCACTACGCAGTACTTTTTTAAATATTTGAACGCTGAACGCTAACGGAACGCTGAACGCAAAAACATTGAACGGAACGCTGAACGGAACGCTAATTTTTTTTCAACGCTGAACGGAACGCTGAACGCAAAAAAAGCTGAACGCTCACAAGCATGATTCTTCGTCATCCATATTTCAAAATTTGATAAACATGTAGTTTAAATGTCCTATGATGGGTGGAAAATAGTCTAGGAGCACATGACCACCATGTAGTAGTGGATCAACTCGCCATCATCAAGTATCTATCTTCTCCCTGCAAGTTAGTGGGAGCAAAGCCCGTCTTCCTGTAGGGAATCATTAAATACCCTTCTTCTCTATGGAGGGATTGAACCCCGTTTCTCTATATAAATCATCACCCTTTTTAATAACCTTTAACGTTCAAGAATACTTTCTTGAAGCCATAAATACTTGGTTTTTTTTAAATCGAAGTACATAGTTGGTCCCAAGCCCGACTGTTTCCACATCTCTCCTCACTTCCTTCCTCCTCCATCCGCAATTATTAGCATGGCTTTTGAAAATAATGTGGTATACATAAAGTATTTAATAGCATTAATATGTATAGCTACGCTAATTATTATACATGGCGTTCTGTCATAGAGATATAAAGATGTAAAGAGATTATTCCCTTCAATAGTAGAGAAACATCATTCAGTTGTCGCCATTGTCCGATATAAACAAGTAATCTATACTACGTCATCGTAAGCTGATCATAGAGATAGAAATATTGTTTATATTGGGCAATATGACGTACTTCTCTGAAGAATCCAATAAACTATGTCTTTATATCTCTATGTGTTCTATGATAGAACTTATATCCGTTAACTTAGTTCATTTTGTTTATTGTGAGAAATGAAAACGATATATATTTAATAAAAAAGTATTGTATATTTGTGTCAATTATTATTCACACAAAAATATAATAAATTTAACAAAATTTCAAAATAAGTACAATAAACATTTCAGATAACAATAAAGGAGCAGGAAATACAGGCCTCATGCCCATGAAATTATTTTAATTGCATTAATAACTAGAGGCATATATACACTCAGAGAGTGCAAACCTCCGCCGTCACGGGGTCCTTATGAGCCTTCCGAGGCGAATTTTTCACGACTGGGGAGGCGTAGAGGGACGGGGGGGGTTCCCCTTGACAGAAATTCCGAGAGGAAGACGCTCCGGCATCCGATTTCACCGCACAGCGACATCTATTGGCAGAGTAGGCTAACTTGAAATATTTATTAGTATTTAGCTCATTTTGCATCTAATTCTGCACTCAGAGATGCCAAAATTTAATCACTTGTTTCTTTTGGCATTTCAACAACTCCACAAATTTCATCCGAATCCGTTCAGTACTTTTTGAGTTATCCTGCTGACAAACCAACAAAAAACAAACCAACACCAGTGAAAACAATACCTCCTTCGGCGGAGGTAATAAGAAATTCTCTTCACTCTATAGATCATTTGAAATATTAACAGGTTGACTCTTTTATGTCACATTCTATACATTTGAATATCGTGTGTTTTTTTATTATATATTAAATTTTTATGATATATTTTTATAAGTTTGCAACTCTATTATCACAACAACAAAAAAGTGTCTTCTGAAATATTGAATTCCACTCTTTCACATCTCCTTGACCTCAAATATGAAGCAAAGGAATATCATTCTGAACGGAAAAATGATATTTGCAAAAATCCTCATTTTGTATACGGCATCCAATGAAGCAAAGTCCTCTTTAATGCACACATATATTTATATAAAACAACTCATCACTCTCCGGGATATAATAAATGCCCAGGAAATCATACATGCCGATTAATGGATCATCTCTCTGACTATTAAATGTAAAAATGAGTTATCAACTATAAAAATGTATTGCTTATCGGTGAATTTGCAATAACTTAAATAAAATAAACCTTAGCTATAGCCATAAAGTTATATAGAATACAAAGTAGGTTTATGTCAAGCTTTCATAGAATCTAAAACGATCGGGAAATGTCTATATACTAAAGGAATGAAACTTATTTTTACCTCCGCCGAAGGAGGTATTGTTTCACTGGTGTTGGTTTGTTGGTTGGTTTGTTTGTCAGCAGGATAACTCAAAAAGTACGGAACGGATTCGGATGAAACTTTGTGGAGTTGTTGCCAAATGCCAAAAGGAACAAGTGATTAAATTTTGGCATCTCTGAGTGCTTCTTTAAGATGCAAAATGAGTTAAATACTAATAAATATTTCAAGTTAGCCTACTCTGCAATAGATGTCGCTGTGCTGTGAAATCGGGTGCCGGGAGCGTCTTTTCTCGGAATTTCCGTCGAGGGGAACCCTCCCCCGTCCCTCTACGCCGCCCAGTCGTGAAAAATCCGCCTCGGAAGGCTCATAAGGACCCCGTGACGGCGGAGGTTTACACTCTCTGAGTGTATACATGCCTCTAGTTTTGTTTATATTCCGCACGTTCTAAAAAGTATATGAATATAATGTTGTTGCTTTTGCCCAATTTGTTCGACCGAATTGCAGTATCCGACTGGATGTAAATAAGCATTATAGCACTAAAATAGTCTAAACTTTCTTGAATCAACAGTTAATCTTTATCAGTAACAAAGTACAAAACATGCCACAATATTCCTTGTGGGTTCAAATAATAGCAATATAAAGATATAGAGAGCTTATTGCCTTCAATAGCAGAGAAACATCGTTCAGCTGTATTCTGTGTTCAAACTAAATAAAGTAATTTGATCTACGTCACCGTAAGTTGATCATAGAGTTAGAAAGATTTGTTTATATTGGGCACAAAAACGTATTCCTCTGAAGAATCCAATAAGCTCTCTATGTCTTTATATCTCTACGGCTTAAATATGCATTTTTGCATTAAAATTAGTTTATCGAACCTATAATTTTATCAATGAGGTAGACTAAAAATGGCCATCCCCTCTCGGGATTCGAACCTGCGCCCCAATACTGAGAGTTGCATACGTCTTAAGACACATGGCTATCGCATGTGTATATGTTTAGCTTTTGGTTGTTACACTCTTAACGTTCTAATAGCTAACCAAAAATAAATCCTCGGGTTTTTTTTGGCATAAAAAAAAAAGTTTTGTCTCTTTAATTTCATTGGCATACAAAATAAATGATCGATTCCATCCGTAACAGGACTACCATCCCCCAGACAATCACCCCTCGTGCCACCCCCGTTACTAATATTAAAGTAATTTTGTCATAAAGATAACATAGTTAACTTCATAAGTGGACTTTAAGAGATAAGAAATATTAGTAACGGGGGGTAAATGTGACGGAGGGTGATTGGCACGTGGGGTAAAAGCCTGGAGGGTGCTAGTCCGGGGTCTAAACTCGATTCCATCAGCCCAAGTAATCACATATATTTCGCATGCAATGTTTTGCCGGCATAACAAGAGGTAAATTTAAGAGGACTGCATCAAGCAATGGGAGAGGTTCTTTGTTTTAACACAACATGGAGCGCTTGCCCGCAAAGCGTAGCATTGTGAGACGTCATATAGTCTAAATACGGCTGCATTTAAATTGGATGCTACGAGAAAAGGAATATGGTTTTGTAAAAAGAAATATTGTCGTTATAAATATTATTATATATATATATATTGGCTCTTAGACTATTATTTCCTTACCCATTAAGAGAAGGTGAAAGCCCTATTCATTATTAGTATAATGGCCAATATCATTATTATAATTATTATTATTGTTTGTGTAAGTTGATCTACTCTGATTTAATTGAATGGCTCCGCTCTGCTTTTTTGTCGTATTCCTTATGAAGCAAAAAGATATATTTCAGAGTTTCGTGTGTGAGTGTGGTGTGCAAGAGTGTGTGGTCTCATGTGAAATATCAGTAATGTTGCTCCGCAGCATGACGTAAAGTCTATATATAGTTTTTATCATCATACTCAAGTAGAACGTCAAGACACTCGCACATTCGGTCAGCCGAAGATATTTTTGAAACAAATCCACATGAAGGCATCAGCAATGATCAGATCTTTTGGACTCTTACTATTGCCTCTTCTCATATTTACAGGCTCTGTGCGTTAATTCATTAATAATGTGTTAATTAGAGTGTCGTTTCATAATTGATGTTAATATTTTATGTGTATATTTTTCAGGTCATTCAATGGATTCAAGCTTAAGAAGCAAGGTGATTTCAGATTTATCTCATGGGGTTTTCAACTTTAACTTCAAGCTATTCAACCAAATCAAAAAGGATGATAAAAACGGTGTTTTCTCAGGCTTCAGCCTTGCTACCATTCTTTCAATGACGTCTTTAGGAGCAAAGGGGAAAACCCTGAAGGAAATACGAGTTGCTCTTGGACTTCCCACCTCTAAGAAACAAGTCAAGCAGGCCTACTCCTCAATAACGAGGGGCCTCACCTCCACCTCCCTAGGTGACGGAAACGTGACACTTGAAATAGCTAATGGAGTTTTTCCTCAAAAGAACTTCAAAATCACGAGTTTTTTCCTTAAAGTCTCCAAGAATCACTTCCAGGCCCAGGTCAAGCCATTGAACTATGGTTCCCCAGCTGTGGCCGTCCAAGAGATCAACTCCTGGGTGGATGGAGTGACCCACAATAAAATCAAGGATATTCTCAAAAGACTCTGTTGATCGATCCACGGTGTGTGTCTTTGTTAATGCAATTTACTTCAAAGGCGCTTGGAAGAGACGATTTGAGGCTAGGCATACATCTAACCGAGACTTTCATTTGGCCTCCGGCTCACAATTCAGGTCCCACGATGCATGCCCCGAATATGGAAATAGCATCTGCCTATATCGATTCCATAGAATCCGAAATAATACTTTCCCCTACAAAGGAGAGCGATTTTCCATGTACATCCTTCTTCCAGACGAAAAGCTGGGGCTATCTGGGCTAGAAGATAAGCTGGACTCTGGGGATCTGGACCCTAATGTCTTGGACACCATCAACTTCGAGTCCAAGCGGCCTGTATATCTTCCAAAGTTTAAGCTAAGTTCCTCTTACGACCTCAAGGAGGGTCTTCAAAGCATTGGGATAAGAAGACTCTTTAATCATAAGGCAGACTTGTCAGGAATCGCAGGGATTCGTGGGGATCTTTATATATCAACTGCTGTACAAAAGGCAACCATTGAGGTCAATGAGGAAGGTAGTGAGGCTGCGGCAGCCTCCGGCATGGTTATGATGATGAGATCCATGCCATTGCCCCAACGCCCGTCATCATAGATCGTCCATTCCTCTTCCTTATCCGGGATTCGGAGAGCGGCATGATTGTATTCTCGGGACGAGTACTTAATCCTCTGGAATCCACCTAAGGCCTCGGATAAGAAAGGGGAGCTGTACAAACATGCATGAGTTAATTATATCACCAGCCCCAAAAAATATATGCTTTTAAAAAATCAGTTCAAGGCTCTTATGACGATGATATATAATAATTATACGCATTGCATTATAAAAGTTTAGACTTGATAACATGCAGTAACTGCATGCTGTCAAGTGTGAATCATATATCTTATTTAAATAGTATGTCTCAAATTTATATTATTATTATTACAAGATGATATAAAATATATATTAAAAGAACGCGGAAAATCAAAGTTCAGTGAATTGTGAAATAATTCACCAGATGTCCAACACCGCTATACGGTATAATATAGTCCTATTAGGCTTCTGGGGGAAAATCCTGTATGAATGAAACGACAAAAAATGGTAGTTCACTCCTTAATTATTTGTTAACACAAAGGACTTCATCAAAAACAGATCCATTTAATTAGTCATTTCCAGAGCTGAAGCTACCAGCATGAGATATTTTTTTAACCGATAAATATCATTTATCATTTTAAATCTACGTAAAAGCACTATCGACTGCATGATTTATGGTAATTTTTAAGGATAGATATGAATTTCAATCCTACTTTCTCTAAAAATACATCCCTACGGACTTTTTTGCAATATATTTCAAATACCGATATCTCCTTTAATCAGTAGACTTTAAAAAAATAACACCTATACCGATTAACACAACTTTCTAAATACAATCGTTACCAACGGTAGATTTTTTCTATCGAATCTCAGCTCTAGTAATTTCCTGAATGTAGTTATTAGTCCATAGGAATTCAAAGGATCATAGGATATATATATATATATATATATAATATTTATATATATATATATATATAATATATACAGGCTTGTGAGCGTTCAGCTTTTTTTGCGTTCAGCGTTAAAAAATAGCGTTCCGTTCACCGTTCCGTTCAATGTTCTTGCGTTCAGCGTTCCGTTAGCGTTCAGCGTTCAATATTTAAAAAAGTGACGACGGTTTTTTTTTAAGATCTCCAGAAAAAGTGATGACGTTTTTTTTAGGAAAGAATTTCCCTAAAAAGTAATGCGTAGTGATGACGGTTTTTTTAGAAAAGAATTTCCCAAAAAAGTAATGCGTAGTGAAGACGTTTTATTATAGAAAAGAATTTCCCAAAAAAGTAATGCGTAGTGATGACGTTTTTTCCAAAAAAAAATCCAAGAAATGTTTGGAAAAATTGATCAGTGAACGCAAAACTCTTTTTTTGCGTTCAACGTTCAAAAAAAAGTTGCGTTCCGTTCATTGAACGTGCGTTCAGCTGAACGCCGTTCAATTTTGCGTTCCGTTAACAAGCCTGATATATACACATCAGACTAATTGACGTTGCATTAATTTTCGTTCGTTTGTCATCACCAAAAGTTTACTGTTCGTCGTTCGTCGTTATTTTTAAATTGAATCGTTCATCGTTCGTTCGTCGTTCATTGTTCGTTTGTCGTTCGTGATTCTTTTTTTAGAAATATTTTTTTTCTCGACATTCTGAAAATAGTGATGACGTTTTTCCCATGTAAATGAAAAATCTTTGTTCTTTTTTTTGCACCAAAACGAACGACGAAAGAAAAGGAATTTTCCTATCGTTTTGTCAAAAACTTTGCGTTCGACATTCATCGTTCGCAAACGACAACAAATGAACGATAATCAACAAGTCTGATATATATATATATATATCAGACTTGTTGACGTTTGCGAAAAATTGTCGTTCGTCGTTTGTTTGTCGTTCGCCAAAAGTTATCGTTCGTCGTTCATCGTTAATTTTAATTGAATCGTTCGTCGTTCATCGTTCGTTTGTCGTTCGCCATTCTGAAAAAATTGACGACGTTTTTTAGAAAAGAAATTTCAGAAAAAAAGTGACGAAGGATAAGGAATTTTTCTGTCGTTCATCGTTCGCGAACGACAACAAATGAACGATAAATCAACAAGTCTGATATATATATATATATATATAAGGTGGTTCTTATTTCACGTTTTTCGGATTTGAGAGTCGGGCTCTCCCTAGGATTTTACTTTATGGCATAGAGATCCTCTTGTGAAGTTTTGAACGAAATCGAATAATGGGAAGTGTCCGCTCGACGGGCCCAAAAGTTATTAAGTAAACTTATGTAGTATTTTTTTTTCGCCATTCGATCGCCTCTAATGTCCTTAATTTCCATGATATATTCAAGCAATTTGCCGCAAAATGTAGGAATGCTCGCAAGGATTCCAAATCAGTTTTATTTTTTATGTACATCCAAAATCAAACGAGATAATAAAGTTTCAAAATGTTCATTTTTGGGGTATTTTCCATAAAAATGATTATTTAAAACTTAAATTACTCGTGAATTTTGGATGTACATAAAAATAAAAACTGATTGGAATCCTTGCAATCACATTTATTGAGAAGTGATCATATAGTTTTTTTTTGTGAAAAATGATTCACTTATATTGAGGTCTATTTTAAAGGTTGTAGGCATTAACCAATTAAGTTTAAATTATATCTTATATCATAGCTCCATTATATATTTGAAATGAGTATCTCACCGATTGCAAATGACTTACTGATGAGGTATGGATGAAATATGACACTGTGGGTTATGTATGGTTAAAATGAACGCTAAGTGATTTTTATCATAGAGTTTAAACACTTTATCTTTCATCACTATTAAAAAACAGTTATCATTCATCACTTATTACTGATCCTCAAAAATGATGAAGGATAAATTTGTTAAATGGATTTCGAGATCTATACGCTTTGCAGATTATCATTTTATGCAATCAGAGGGAATAAATTTTATCACTTTTGCTTTATAACTTAATGCAAACTGAGTTTTTTGACATTTTATATCGTTATCGCAAGCTGGAAAATAGCGTTTAATCCTTACGGCAAGTTTTTATTATTACCGCACTTAACCAATTCGAATAAATAATTTTATTGCATTTCTGTTATTTATTTAATAGCAAAGCCTTTATTGACAAAATCATTGCTATCGACTTCAATTTTATAGGGATTTATTGTTGTTTATCCGTTGTTTTCTCTACTCCGGGAAGTGAAATGTTGAAAAATAGTTCTACAGTCTCCCACGGAAATTTTATTATCTATCTTTTACAGGGCTGTGACTACCGAATGTAAATCGGTATTCGATACTACCGACGGTAGATTCCAAATACCGAACCGATTATACGATATTTGGTAGAAACTACCAAATACCGTACCGATTGACAATCGATACGGTATATAGGACTAGTATGTATCAATTCAGGCTTGTGAATGGAACGTAAAATTGAACGGCGTTCAGCTGAACGCACGTTCATGAAAGGAACACTGAACGTTGAACGCAAAAAAAAAGAGTTTTGCGTTCAGCGTTAAATTTTTCCAAACATTTCTTGGACTTTTTTTCGGAAATTATTTTCTTTAAAAAAACTTCATCACTTTTTTTTGGAAATTCTTTTCTAAAAAACCGCCATCACTACGCATTACTTTTTTCGGAAATTATTTTCTAAAAGAAACGTCCTCAATACGCATTACTTTTTTCGGAAATTATTTTCTAAAAGAAACGTCATCACTACGCATCACTTTTTTGGAAATCCTTTTCTAAAATAAAAAACGTCATCACTACGCATCACTTTTTTTGGAAATCCTTTTCTAAAAAAATAACGTCATCATTTTTCTAAATTACACAATGTTATTTTTTATTTGAACGCTGAACGTTAACGGAACGCTGAACGCAAAACATTGACCGAACGCTGAACGGAACGCTATTTTTTTAACGCTGAACGCAAAAAAAGCTGAACGCTCACAAGCCTGGTCAAATTACAAATCATCTCTAAAAAATTATAACAAATGATGTATTTAATTGTCCTTTATTATAAACTGTCCGATATCAAATGCTATGAAGAAGTAAAAGCAGATACATAAATAAATGTCTCTCTTTATCTTCTACCGTACCGAATATCGATCGATACCGTAGATATATAATAAAATCTAACGAATACCGATATCGATCGGTAGAAGGTATATACCGAATATCGAACCGGCGGTAGATTTTTCTACCGAATCCCAGCTCTGATCTTTTATGTTATCCTTTGACGATATTTTTATATTGCTTCATTGTTTGTCGCAAGTTGGGTCGATTTTTAAAAGATGGTTTCGTGTTTTTATGCAAGTTGTAATATAAATTTATTGTTTATCCTTATCGCTATATGGTACTTGATTATCGCAAGCTTTAAAAAAACTTTTGTCTATGAATGCCGCAGTTGAGAGGTTGCGCTAGGAATATATGTAAATAATTGTGGAGGGAATATTTTCATATTTTTTTTGTAAAGACGGACAATAACAACACATAGGATTTCCTTGAGGATTTTTGACCATGGGTTCCATAGCGTATTCCCCGGACCTTTTGGACGACTACCTCCCCGTCTACTACAAGCGCCTCTTCCCTATGAGCCTTACTGCCGTTGGCTGGGCACTGGACAAGATCCACCTGAGTCGGCGTGAGTTTTCCTTCACCCTCCGTGACGACATTTACCTCCGCTACCAGAGCTTCTCCTCCTGGGACGAGCTCAAGACTGAAATGATCCGCCGGGTCCCCCACAAGATCGACATCGGAGCTGTCTTCAACGCCCGTCCCTCGGACCACAAGAAGATCTCTGTCTTTGCTCCCCAAGAAAAGGAAGTCGTGTTCGACATCGACATGACGGACTACGACGAAGTACGATACTGCTGCTCAGGGGCAGAGATCTGCGGAAAGTGTTGGAAGTTCATGGTTGTAGCAGTCAAAATCCTTGATGAATCCCTCCGACAAGACTTTGGCTTTGTGCATCTCCTCTGGGTCTACTCCGGGCGGAGAGGGATCCATTGCTGGGTCAGTGATCCTTCAGCTAAGAAGCTGGGACAATCTGCCCGCTCGGCCGTGGCTGAATACCTGCAAATCCTCACTGGAGGGGATGCCAGAACCAAAAAGGTCAATCTCAAGGGAAAACAGTTCATCCTTCCATTTCTCGAGCCCTTAACATCGCCTCGGAGGCCTTTGAGTCCATTTGTCTCAAGGATCAGGACATTTTGGGGAGTCCAGAGCGGTGGGTCAAAGTCCTCGCACTCATACCCGATGACGCCATTCGGGAAAAGATTGCTGCTAAAATGCCGGAGCTTCGAGCTCTCTTGAACGCTGGGGAATCATTAAAAAGAGCCTGGAGGGCTTTATATCTACCACGGAGCCTAAGAACAGGAAGACTACCAATCATATACTGAAGGAAATCGTTCTCCAGCACATTTATCCTCGGCTGGACATCAATGTGACGAAGGGTCTCAACCATTTACTCAAATCTCCATTTTGTGTTCATCCAAAGACAGGTACGTAAGTCTGTAATTTTTATGATTGGATCAAGTAGATCACTTACTCCATAAAAAATATAATTGTTAGTCTCTGCAAAAGGGAAATCATATCATCATCGAGTCGTGGGTTTTTGTATTACTTTTAAAATATTTTTGTATAAATACCATCAGTCCTAAAGGTAAAGTCCATTATAACAGCCTAAAAATGCAATTACTTTTCACGTCAACTGATAGTACAAACAATATTTCTACAAAAATACATTTTAATGAATCAAACTTATAGAGTTGATTAAGTTTTATGGTCAGTTTTATGAAACTATCTAATCTTATTATAAGTCTAAGCAAAACATCTTTATGACGTTAAGTATCACAAATGTGTTAGGTCTGTATTTGCTGCTTCTAATTTCATAGAAAAGAAGTATTACATGAAAGAAGCATCTCAATTAATATAAATGACTGGAAAACTACTTACATATTGAACAATGTGTAAGGCATCATGTATAGTATAGTTTTTCAAAACCATGTGAATAAATATCAATATTTAGGTAAGAAAAAAATATTTTTTTATCATTCAAATAGACGCAAAGATAAAATTGTCAGATTATTATTAATAATAATTTGCAATTTTTTAAATTAGTAATATTAATATCAAAGCATTTTCGGGTCTTTGCCAATATAAGGTTTTGAAGAAGAAAAAAAATGAAAATCAGTATATTTTTTGTCCAAATAATTGAGAGAATTTAACAAAATTGTATTTCCATTGACCTCCTATATCATATGACCTCAATTCGTATAAAATATGGGGGGGGGGGTCCTTCATGGAAACAGTATTATCTACGAAGCACTAGGGGTTAAAGAGTTTAGGTGAAGAGCTCTTGCATGTGAAATGGGGATAACCTATCATCATAAGTAATTCCATTAAAAATTCTTCATAGGCCTTTTTAATGAATTGGTACTAAAGCTTAGAGAAATGAATATATGACAACTAATTCTGAGTCATATAAGTATATATATTACTTAATTAATTAGCCTAATCGCCAGTTGTTTTTCTCTTTATCTCAGTCAGTAAAACAGTAGTAAACCCCTTTATAGTACAACATGTTTTCAGGATGAATTTCATAATATATCATTGACCAATCAGGACGCTTTTAAAAATTTATTAAATAATTTACTTCCAATAACAAGAAAGTTTCAAATTGGTCATACGGGAGAAATAATATTTAAAATAATGAACAAGGAAAAAAAACAATCAAGTCAAGTCAACCATAGAGGATGCCTGGGATCAAATAGAAATATATGGATAGACTTAATGTTTCGAAAATAATAAATACTTGTGAGTAAGATAATTTTACGTCTCACAAAAACTAGAAAAACATTAAAAAAAGTTTGTCAATTAAGTTAATTTATGTACATATTAATAATGAGATTAATATTATCGTTGGTGGATTTTTTGTGTAGGTATATCATAGGTTGGGCCAAGGGTCGGCAACCCAAAATGTTGAAAGAGCCATAACGGACCCAAAAAAATATATGTCTGGAACTGCAAAAAAAATAATTCCTTATATAACTTCATACATTTTGTTCCTATATATTTTCCTATCCTCTCTTTTTCCCATTTCAAACGTTTTTGGAAAAGCTCCAGGGAGTCACAAAGGCAGCTCTAAAGAGCTGCCTTTGTGGCTCTATAGCCGCGGGTTGCCGACTCCTGGGTTGGGCCTTTGACCCACTGACTACCTTACACCACCCCTGCTTAATGGCTTCCTTTTAATGACCAAAAACATCGATATTTAAACATCCATGCTTTTTGAGAAGAGCAGGAACTTGATTTATGTTCTTCTTTCTTTCAGGTCGTATCTGTGTCCCCCTGGACCCCCATAAGATAGAGCAATTCGACCCCCTGAAGGTCCCTACGATAAGTCAGCTCATTGAGGAGATTGACCGCTTCTCCAAAGACAACGAGGGGGCAGTGGTGAGCAAGGACTATAAGAAGACCTCTCTTCGGGGTCCCATGTCGTATTTGATGAGTTCCTGTCCAAGCTGTCCATGACGTGGAAGGGAAAAGCAATGGAGATTTCGGACGCCCGCATGGAGCTCTGATGGACCTAGAGGAGGCCTCCCCTTGTACATATATATATTTTATTATTTAAAAGAAATGACACAAAAAATACATCAATCTTTCTCGCTCTCTAATATGTGTCTTATGGATTCTAGGAATTATATTCTGACATTTTTTCTTGAGGAAAAGAAAAGGACCTAAAAGTGTTGCCTTGATTGGACTTATTAGCTGTATTTTATATATTGAAAAAAAGCCTTCCAGGAAGAAATATTAAGAAAAGGAAAATACGGTAAATGGTTAAAATGTGAAGGGAAGTATTTAAGTAAAAATCACCCAACAATATTTAAAAAAATA
This sequence comes from Caligus rogercresseyi, assembly GCA_013387185.1. Taxonomy (NCBI): domain Eukaryota; kingdom Metazoa; phylum Arthropoda; class Copepoda; order Siphonostomatoida; family Caligidae; genus Caligus; species Caligus rogercresseyi. Next base: position 12,650,217 of record CP045907.1, read on the forward strand.
TAAATCGAGTTCTCTAAAAAAAACTAATTACAATTTGACAATATAAGGACTTTATCCCACTCTAATACTTGCATATTTTTTTAATGGCAAAGGTCTTTATTCTATTCATATAATAAAATATTATAATATAAAAATAGATATAAAAAGGGAGAGATTTGTGTTTGGTAAAAACATAAATAAACATTATAGTTTAAAATAATATACCCCGTGAGACCTTAAAATTCTATTGACATTTAAAAACGTAGTAAAAGAAGAACACAATATATATAATTTTCTTATAGTAAAAACTAAGGTTCTTTTTTAAATTTCTTATAATTTTTATAATATTATGATGGCCTTGGCGTAGTGTTGAGAAGTTGACGGGAAGCATTTGACGAGTACGGATGCGTTATGACAATATCCTCCACCGAGTCGGAATCTTTAGAACAAAAGCTGTGTACCGAGCTGCCGCTGATATTAGGATTGCTCGGAGCTTGCTGCTTTCGATTATCTCTTCTCCAGTTAGCTTCAGGGATATATAGTACATATCCATTAATTTTAACCGGGTTTTTTTTCCTTTTCTATCTTAACTGTTTTTGGCCATCTACTTATATATGTATATATATATTCTTCATAGAATAAAGTATTTGTTTATCAAAAGCCTCGTAGTGATGCGTTATAATAAGACATCAATTATTTTGATGTAGTAGGCCACAATTGGCATGAGATGGGCTCCTGCAGGCAGACAAAGTATTTCATTTCTGAACCATATCTTGGGAAGAAGATGTACCATTATGGGAGGACTTCTATGACACGAATTATCTCCATGGCTAGATGTCACATCAATCTAAATAGACATCTTCACCGAATGGAAAGGTCGGGAAATCCAAGTCTCTGTGAGGAGGAAGATGAAACTCTAATCATCTAATCTACGATTGTCAACGGATTGGAATGGACAAACTTGCATTGGAGACCAGAGAGAGGGAGAGAAGAAGTTCTTTTGAATACTTATAATTATTTGTCTCAATCTAATTTGCTCAAAAATAAAATTAGTAGTTCCTAGACAGATTACGTTCCGCTGTGGTTGGGCTGATTCTGGAGCTAAACAAACATACAAACAAACTACTTTGATATAAACTTAAACAAATAAAAATAGTATTCGTTGTTTCACTAGTAATTAGAACAATTATGACTAAAAATCAAGAGCAAATGAAGTCACGTTCTGAATTCCAGTGATATAGAATTGTTTAGACTGGTAATATATATATATATATATATAAATTTGATCAAACATCTTATGGTCGATTAATTTTGTACCGTGTTGTACATTTTATTCGTATTTTTGCATCCCTGGTGATCACTCTCTGCGATAAATAAATCATAAACCTCAAGATCGTGAGTCCAAGCAAGATTGTGGGATGTCATATTAAGACGTTTAGTCATGATGAATGAATAAAAAATAACTATAGAAACATTCACTCTTTATCAACAAGGAAACAAATCAACCATTCTCAGTCCATATCTAAGATCTTTATTGAAGGTAAGATGCAATAATTAAGGCGTTTTTAAATAAATAACTTCACATGAAAGTTAATGTAAACACTCATGAAGAGCATCATTGATTTAATTCATACTAATTGCCTCCATATACTTTTTTATTACAAGAAAAAACAAAGATGGAAGCCTACTCTCTATACATATATGTTCTATCTATTCGATACGCAGATCGTTTTAAAAGTCCAGGCGTAATCGAGACTGGGTGTTCATTCCGGTGTTTCCTGGGAAGGAGTTTCGTCCTTGGGTCGCATGGGTCATGATATAAGTCAATTTCTTGCGGAGGACGGGTGTGGACTGGCGATGCCGAGGGTGTTTGTCGCAGTAGACTTCCTTGCGATTCTCACTGAAGACAAAGTAACAGGATGAACAGCGCTTGCGAGGGAACTTGAGGAATTTGAGTCCACGGACTTGATTTGAGATGAGGGACCGACTCACCTCCGCGGTTTGAAGAAGTCCACTCGAAAATAAGCCTCGGAATAGAAAGGCCATTGCAATTGAGCTGTCAAAAATAGCACACGAGGAAACTTATTCAATAAGAAAAGGAATAAAGTAAATATTATGAAACGCGCACGCTTTGATAATATTGACTAAGAGAACGAATCACAGCTCTAGTTTTGATAGCTCGCTTTTTCATTGGTGCAAATCTGACTCATCCAATGTTTTCGAATGGAAATGTAAACAAATGAGAAAATTATTTATCCAAATTTCGATATTTTCTATATACATTTCCAATACTAAAACATATCATTCATTTAATTATACAAATTTTGCAAAACATCTATATAGACATAAAACGTTATGAAGTAGGTGTAGAATTCCTCGCTGTATGAACAAAGATATCAAGATAATTATTGATTATAGTTGTAATTGAATCATACAAATGACGAGAGGAAAGCATCAATGATAATAACTTACTTCGAAGTTCAGGTAAAAAAAACCTCTACGGAAGTCATTGATCCAATTTAAATGGCTTTCATTCATATAAACAAAAAAATCCAGGAATAATCATCTGTATAGTTTATATTAGCAGTGCTCCTCCATATTCATAAAAATGCAGATCTATATGCTTGTGATGCAATTGGTAGGGCTGTATCCAAATCTTCTCCCTGATCCACGTTCCAAAAAGGCTAATTGATGAATGCCTTGATTTTATTCATCTTGAAAATGTCAAAAAACGAGGATGAGTATGTCTCTTATAAATACCAACATAATCACCAATGTTGGTTTGGGTTGAGAAACGATGGTAAATATTGATATGATCATTTTAATGCACACCTCATATCGTCATACGGATATTATTGAAAATAACGAATATATACGGTTATTTAAAAAAATTATAATGAAAATTTAAATATGAAATCAAAAATATCAAACCAAATACCCCATGCATAATTACATTACGATCCCATATGCCGTATTTCAAGTATGCCGATAAATAGGTCATTCTTTTTTATTTGTTCTATTATTGTTGGTAATTTCGGTTGAGTTATTAGACTTTGAAAACGATACATTATTATTTTTTTGGGAAACCCAATCTACAAATATTTTAATATATATTTTTGTGTTAAGACGTTATTTCATTTTTTTGCAATTTACATAACCTCTATTAATACCTATTCAGTATCCTAAATTATCTATGGACGCATACCTCCATTTGATTGGAATTACCCTCAGCCATATGGATATTGACATAGATTAGCAAACAAAGATGAAAATTTAAAAGCCCCATTTCATAACAATCCAAGGAGAGATTGTCAGTGTCAGAATCAATGAATTGAAGGAAATTCCTTTGGACGAATTAGATGACTTGGACATTTCCATTGGACCCCTATCAGATTCCTCAAAGGAAGACGGAGATGAGGAAGAGGAGCCTCACTGTTTTCGTAAGAAGGCCAAAGGGGCAAGTCATTGTTTGTTCGAGTCATTTACTATTCTTCTTCTCTCCAATGATTCTAAACAGGGACGAGTTCTCAATCCTTTTATTTGGAAATGTCACTAAAAAAGCAATGATACACAAAATATACTACGCCGGGATGTGTCCGGAGCGTCAAGTAATTAAAATCACTGATGATACATCATCATGGGTTCCAAAGATATGGGAGACGCAACATGGCGCTTAGTTATTTAATCTCTGCCATAATTATAAGCCGAGAAACAAACAGAGAACAGCCCAATAATAATGGGAGAATGAAATTTGATAGTTTTTCTACTATTGGATTAGTAGTGACATGACATCATTTTTTAAAATTATACAAATATTTATTGACAAGAGGAGAGCCTCTTTTTTTTTTTTTTGTTAGTTAGAAATTTATTACTGTCTACAATAGACAAACATATACAGATATACATAAACTAAAGTAAAGAACACAACCACACATTGGGTATCTGTGTTACGACAGTAAAAGTAAAGTAATCATATTTATATATTAAAAAATTTCATTATAACATTTTTCATCTTTGTACATTTTAAAAACTTGATTATTTTTGTTTCCTCATCCTCCTCTTGCGAAACTAGGTGCCTTTCGTAGGACAAAGCGGGGCATTTGTAGATTAAATGATGAGCAGTCTGTGGTTCTTCCAAACAGAGATCACATATTTCACTCGTGTTTTTCCATTTACTCAAATGAGAGAGAAATGGTCCATGTCCGGTATAGGCTTGGACAAGAAGTTGGGCATCTTGATGTCGGTGTTTGATGGGTTTGGCTTCGGGGTTTAAGCATGGAGCGTGTATGCTTCATCTTTTGGTCATTTCTATATCGGTGACACCATTTGTTGTAAAAGAAATCGTTAAGTGTTTTCTTTATATAAATTCGAGAGCCTCATAGAAGCATAAAAAATAATAATTCTGGGCATCTGAGGACCGCCCCTAGTTTGATAGATATAAAAAATGTTCAAAGGAAGGGCTATAGCTCATAAGCGTAGGGGAGATGCTTGGTTTGGTTTGGGGGAGCAGTATTCAATTTGCCCGAATTTGAACAAGAACTGTTAAATCGGTGAAAAAATATTCGAATGAAGAAACCTATGTATATTAATATTTTCTCCATAGTAACTGCATCCTATTCATTATATTATATTTATTTGGTTATAATTCAAAATCCAGTTCCTTTCATAATTTCATATTTTTTTTCTACAACTTAAATGCCCGAATACCTCAACCAATTTGCACGAATTGAGAACTCTCCCGAATTTTTGGGGGTAGTTGCCCCGTTGTCTCCTACGTCTAAGCTATAGCTCAATGTCGTGGACACAGGGTCGACTCCGGTCAGTATTGATCAACCTCATTAAAATGATTGGATGGACAAATTTCAATAATGTCATAATGCTTATTCATATCCTCATAGATGCAACTCAATCAAAGCAAATTCACAAAATATATATACATATTGTTATGCAAGAAATATAATAAAAACCCTATCAATTCAATAATTTATAGAGTCGGATGTTTTGGGTGTTGCCCAGTCTTGTGGCTTCTCCGAGGGTCTTATTTTGAGCTCCCTCGTGGACTCCATGACCCTGGAGGGAGATGCTCATCGCCCTCAGTCCCCGATTCTCCGAGGCAAGGAGCTTGGGGATCGTCTTCACACGGATCGCTCTATCTCTCCCTCAGTTTCCTCAAGCATCTCCGTGGTCTCCTCCCTGGGTGGAAGGAGGAATCTGGAATGGGACTCTGGAGCGGATCTGGGCTACATTGGAATCGGAGGGAATCCCTCTTCGGAGAAGGCGTGTGTGGAGCTCAGGTAAAGAATCAATTGTAGCGCGAAGGAGGAGGAGAAATGACGACTCAGTGCTTAAGCGAAAGAGTGTATTTATTAAGCTCTTGCCTGCAGCTTATATAGCCGCAGACAAGAGTACTTACGATTAAGAACCTGCTGAGGTGTGAGATAAGAATGGTAGGTAGACCTGCTGTTAGTAAGCAGGTCAATCCGCTACACAATAAATAAATATTCTGTTGCAGATATTTAAAAAAGTTTTAATTCAGACTCTCTTGGATACACCTACTATTGGTTTAAATACAAAATAGTTACCGGCACGTTAACACTGGGAAGCATTTACGGTCGAATCATTGATGAGAGGCTATGTTTTTTTTTTTTGCAAGACGTCTTTAGAGACGTCAAAACATTTTCTACTCGAGTGTAGCATAATTTGTGAAATGTTATACAGACAAAAAGAATTTTTCTTTGACCAATGTTTGCTTGAAGACAAAAGATCTCGTGTATATGTATATAGGCCCACACCAGGAAGAAATAACCTGATTACCTCTAGATTGCAGGTCATGCTCTATAAATTTAGAAGCTCCAAAACAGTACTTCCCTCCGACATCGAACCCATTCTAAATAATGTAATATTTAATATGTAGACTAAAATAATTGTGTATTTCTTTACAAATGGATGTTAGTTGAAATATAATAGTACGTTGTGTACAAAAAATAAATATTCTATTGATCAAATGACGAAGAAGAATTATTAAACTGAGGGAGAGAACATCCCAAGAGATAGATGTCTCAATTGTTTGTGTAAAGCAGGGATGCCAGGGTGAAATCGGATTGTTTTTCAAGTGGGACCTCGGGGGGCCAAATTACCGGTACATTTTTGGCCTTGCAACACTAAACACTAAACAAAAGTAGATTTAAATTTGTTGATATTGTATCATAATATTATTTATTTATAAAACACTTCTCAACCACTAACGTAACGGGCCAAATGAGATGTCCATTCGGGCCGGTTCCGGCCCGCGGGCCGCCACCATGGCACCACTGGTGTAAAGTCTGGAAAAAGTTACCAAGTAGTTAGCAATATCTAGGCATCAATAATAATAATACTTAAGAAGCAATACGTTTCAACTCTAAGAGTATTCCATTTTTTTAAACTGATTGTCAGTAGTATATTTTTAGGCTTTGTTATTATTGACCCATGTATCTTATAATCGTAGTTATATTATATAAATTTAGTAAAATATTTGGATTATTTTTATGTGTTGTACCTAAGGTCAGAAAGCTATAAAAGAAAAAACCTCTGCAATTAAAATTCCAAAATAATTGCTGAAGTATATAGTATTTTATTATAAATATATGAATTCGCGTTGAAATCTAACATTTTTAGCCCAAAATAAGCTGACTTAATGAGATAAATAAATAATCCATAGTTGTGACATTTGGACCTAGCACACTTATTTCGAAACCACAATATGACATCATTATAACCCCAGAACCCGATGTTCCATCCTCAATATGAAATGATTATGACATGTAAATTTCCAGGGTCACGTGACGGTTGATTTTAAACGGCCATAGTTGGGACTTAAGGTTCATTTATAGTGAGTTTGGACACTCAAGTAATTGTTGCCTGCAGAGCCCGATGACCCTGCTAGTTATGTGTGCAATCCCTGGTGTCGCATTCTTATAGTACATACAATATATTAAATATCAACTTGTCCCTCAAGCATAAAATTATAAGAAATATCGTATTTATAAAATGACTTAAGTAAGATTTCATCGATTAAATATCCTTCTTTTTTTGTCACTAAAAAAATATTGGTATTCTTATTTTCTTCTTTTTATTCCCTAGCGCTTTGGAGAAACTCGCTATTCAGAACTATAAGGACATCCTGGGTCCCAAAAATACTTCCGCCTTTTCCCCCTATAGATCCAAGAAGAAGAGTCATCATTACCAAGAAGAGGGCAGCTTCGAGGTTGACAAGCTTCGACTAAAAAAATTCGGTGACTTTCTTCTACGGAGCAACGATCACTTCGAGTCAACGCCCAGGGAACCCAGGCGTGGATCCCCTGTGCTTCGATCCTACGAGTCCATATCCCCTCTAGCTACGCCCATCGGGTTCCAAGGAAGCATCCGTCGACCCTCCCGTCGCTCAAAGTCTTGGTCAGACATTCGCTCCAATAATCATATTGAAGGCTTCTCCTCAAGGGCCTTCAAGAACCTTAGAGGATCCTCTCCGATGGAGCCGTCCAGTTCGTCTTCTACGAGTACTGTCATCCCCGTGGGGCACCAAGGAGGTCCTCCCCCAAGGGACATCACATCTCCACAGGGATTGCTCATCTCCAATGAGGGATTGTCCAGGGGTAAGAGAGATGAAAGCATCAAAGAGGGAGCAAATAGGTGCACTTCTAAGGAAGAGGAGGAAGTTTATATCCATGATGGAACATCAAGCAGCACATCTAAAGAAGGGGAAGGAGTGTCAAGGAGCACCTCTAAAGAGGAACCTTCTCAAGAAGAGACTGAAGAAGAAGATATAAGGAGGGGAGGATCCAAGTCCAGTAGTAGTATCATCAGTCACACTTCCGAGGAAGAAACAAAGATAGACAAGCTTCAAGTAAGAGTTATCCGCTCCCCTCCTCCTTCTCAAGACTCCCTCCTTAAGGAGAGGAGGCCAAGGAAACGCTCTAGGAGTCTCTTCCGCCTATATAAGAGCAAGCTAACCCACTATATCCGCATCATATCAACGCCTTCCCTGACGCACGCCGAGAGTAAAATGAAGCAGAGGCTTGCAGGTAAGTTGATGCATCTCATGAGGGACGAGGACGAGGGAGAATGCTCCAACGGCGAGGACTCCTTCAAACTGGAGGCGGATATGAGGAAGCTGGACAGGCTTGAGGCCAAGCTTCTTAAACTCATTCCACCTCTAGGATCCCTCTATCCCTCGGATGATAATAGTACACTTAGTAGCTCTGAGAGCTCATCCAGACACCACTCTGCCGCGGATGTTTCCTCATTCATTAAAGAGCCTCACTCTACTTCCTCCGCTGTCACGTCCCTTCCAACGCATTTTCCTGAGCCGCAAGGCTCTAAAAGCAGCAGTACACTGATGAAAAGGACGACGACGACAACAACAACACAATTTATTTCAAATTCCAAAAAAATATCATCTGAAGAAATACAAAAAAGAGTAGGCGGCCTCACTGCAAAGAAGCTAATGTATTTGTCAGTCTATCCAGGGCTCCCAATGAACTTAACTATCCATCACATCCTTGCCCTCTGACTCGTCAATGTGTTGATTATAACGTCAGAGCCCATGACTTTGGGCAAACATATCCTTCCCCTGATGAAAATCCTGATATGGACTCTTATAATAAAGAAGAGTCCAGGGTTGACAAAGCCAATGAATTCGGACAAACCTATCCTTCTCCATGTGAGAATCCATCTAATTGTAAAGAAAACTGCCCTTCTCTCTATGAAAACCCTCCTTCCCTTCATAATCAACCCATTGCACCTAATGGACAGAGAGGGTGCTCTAGGGCTGGTGGGGGAGCCAATGACTTTGGTCAAACCTACCCTTCCCCACAGGAAGAGCCATCAGCCTCCTACATGTATAAGGAAGAATCCAGCATTGGCCTCATAAGAGCTGCCGACTTTGGACAAACGTATCCCTCTCCCGCATACACACGTCAGCCCATCGTGTGTACTTGCAGCAGAAAGAAGGTCGTCATTGAATCAAGAGTTCAAGGCTTAAGACAAGTCTCTACGCCCAAGGATCAACATCCAGTGGTGCAGTATAATCCTCCCATGGATATGGAATACAAACGAACGGAACAAATTAGTATATCCTCATCCTCTTCTTCTACTATATTAAGCAACACGCCCCTTGAAGCAAGTGAGTCTTCATCCTCACTACTGACTCGATTTGAGGAGATTTATTGGAGACGAAAGCCGCACCTGCAACCTCCTCAGAAAAAGACAAATAGCTTTTATTTCTTTGAAATGGACTCACATAGGGGGGAATTGGAAGAAGAAGAAGACTCTTCTATTATGAGCAAGGAGAATCGTAATATTATTGCTAATAAGGCAGCGGGAATGGACTTTGGTAAAGACAGGGCTCGAATAATGAGGGGCAAATATACAAAGAGGAGGGGAAGTGACACGCAGCCCGGAGTGAATGCATCCAAGTCAGTGTCCGAATCCCTCCTGCAGAACAATCCTTCTTTCTTGGCTAAATCCCGGGCACGTGTTAAGCTCCTTAAGGAGTCCCGGAGGGAACGCCTAGCTGAGCAGGATCGCCGAAAGGCCTGGCTACTAAGCGTTGCCTCCCTCTCCCCAAGGTCTCGAAGGAGAGCTGAGGAGTCCTACGTTCCAATACGGATCAAGAGAGTATTCAACCATCGTCAAATTGTAAATGAGACTCGACAGCGATGCAAAAATCTTCCTGAGGTCCTACGGGATCGGAGGGAAAGCAAAAGAAGGAAAACATCGCGACAAATCGCATCATGCTGGATCTCCACAATCGCAAAGTCCAGAACCATCTATTCAAACGCAAATTTGTGTGAATCCCTTTATCCCAGTCATATTTTTATTTATTCCCTTTTATCAAATGATGATGATGACAACTTCTATGCACCAAACAAATATATAATTAACATACAATGACTTTAAAAAGCTCTTCATTTATCCTCCTCGTTAACAATATGGTCCAAATAAGAGAGCGGTAGACCCGTACAATGGGATGACTTGAAGTCCAGCATGTATTTCTGAGCCTATAAAGAACAAAAGAATATTTTATATTTTATCTATCTACTTAGGCTGCATCTTTATGCTCCAATAGAAACATTTTCTTTTAAGACAAACTAACAGGGGTCTATGAATCTGGCATAACGAATCACACGATGGGTGATTATACGTTACGTTCTGCTAGAGTTGTTATTGATAAGCTACGCCTTTAAGGGCTAATCGGAAGAAATGCCTCCTCGACATATATATCGTAGATATCAAAGAATGTTTCCATAATGGATCCCTCCCTTAGAGTCCTTAGAGTGAATCATATTATACACTAATGTAAGGCTTTAATTGCTGGTACTCCCAGGGCAGTCTTGTACGCAGAGGTTGGGTGATTTTATACGTATAATGTCCATATTCCTACGTATTTGTTGTTATTACTATAAGTATTAATAAATTATGTGACTCAATTCATTCCCATTGTTACGTTTATGATTGTTTAATATCTATAATGAAGATTGTAATGAAGATAGATATAATGAAGTAATGAATGATTAAATGACCTTTGACAATTAAATTAATATCAGAACAGAAAAAAATTCCACCTTTGTTGGTCATTGAGTTCGAGATTTAAGGAACCGTTGAAGCTCAATGTTCAAAAGAAATGTTAAGTTATATTTAAAATACTATTAATGTTAGCCGTTATGTAAAAAAGTAATATTAGAAAATGATATTTAGAGGTCCTACCCAATTTTTCCCTTAATAAAATTTCAAAGTGTTCCCGGAGCTTGACACTGTTCACACCAGCCATCGATTTGAATATACGAAGATACTTGACTAAATATCATGAATGACTTCATTATCATAGCAATCTTCATTATATATAAATTAACAAATCACAAACGCAACAATGGGAATGAATTAAGTCACATAACTTATTACTACTCCTAATAACAAACACATAGCAATATGGACGTTATAAATATAAAGCTCAACCAACTTCTGCGTACAAGACTGCCCAATTGCTTTATACTCAGGAGACAAACCATATTAATAATGATTTACATTTTATGAGCACATGCGTCCTTTGAAGTGTGTCATCATTGATAAATAATACTTTTATAATGATAATGTGCTCTTAGGTTAAAAAATATAAAGTATCTTAGTAGCAGAGTTATTCAATAGGAAGGTTCAAAGGTCATGTATTTCACAAGTGGTTCTCAACCTTTTAAAGTCACGTCCGACGGGACATTTTGCGCATTTATAGAGTTCATAAATGATCCGGCGACTCATGGAAATCATATGGCTAGCCCAAGGTTGAGAAGGGGAGATACATATATTGTTTTTGAATACCTCAGCTTGTTTGATGAAAACTTTCAATTTTAAAACCCGAAGAGAAAAATTATTATTGAATTTTAAAAACTTCAAATGTTGAGTGCTATTTTTGATCATTTGTTATTCATGAAGGTTTTTTTTTACATATTACGGGGCCGAATATAGACATTGTTGGCTCAACCATTATAATTAACAGACACATCTAAATAGAGAATGCTATTAATTTAGAGGCGAATATTCTACAATTTAGACAATCTATTAATATCCATTTTCAAATTATCTTGCAGATAATATATTAGTTGTCAAATATGTGTCCTCCAGCTTAGAACATTCCCTGCTAAAGTAGTTGACATTTTGAACTACTCGGAGTATCTTTGTTTGATTCTTTTTTTAATTCCATCAAAAAGGATATCAATTACCAAAAATATGGTGAGCTGGTCTTTTGTCTCCTGGCTTAGCAGCTGATGGTGTCCTCAGAGCCCAAGGAAGATGGGTAAACCTGTCTCCATTGTCTCCTTTGGCGGATTTATTTAGAATCTCCTTCAAATCGCCATCATTCAAATTAAGCTTGGACACAAAGTCATCTAAAGAGAGAGAGAAGAGAGATAGATATAAAAATTCGTTAAATTGCTGTCACATTCAATTATTTTCAAAATATTAACCCGTGTATGATGTTCGGGGATCTATGGGACCCGGTTGAAGGCAAAACTAAACATAACTACTCTATATGGCTAGTTAAACATCTGTTGAGTAGTATTTGGACATAAAACTTGCAATATAATGTTTTGATTTGAAAGCCTAGAAATGCCACACAAATATGAATACATGGGGGGTTAAATAAAAACTGAATAATACAAATGGAGATTCAACTTACCCTTTTCAACTGATTGAGTTTCAAGTATTTCCAGAGGAGCTCGGAGTTGATGACTTTAGGATACCTCATTGTGAGTAGTTGATGGAGCAAGTTATTTCCTCGATTGGTCGAGAAATCATCAGGCTGTAATATTAGAATCCATTCAATATAAAACCTTTTTTCTTTGTTATTCCATGTTCCATGAAGACAAAACACATGGAACTATTCTGTGTATTGTGTGATTAATTGAAGACTAAATCTTTATATTTTTCTAGTGAATAATAATACTAGTTATGATTATATTTTGGTCTGATATTAAACAAATCATGTATGTAATATCGTCCAACAGGGAGAAATATACTCCATTATATTTTTTTAAATATATTTCTTTATGATTTATGATATGTGGAAATATTTCCTCATTAATAAGGATCACAATAAATTAACTGTTAACGCTAGTACATATGTTTATTTATATCCAGTCGGATACTGCAATTCTGTCGAACCAAATAAGCAACTCAATTTTTTTATATTAATAATTAGTGTTTTTTACCCATTTTGAGGAGGTTGGAAATTATTTAATAAGAAAAAGTCTCCACAAGACCAGCTTTTACTGAACTACTATTAAAAACTTCCAGAATGATATGAACAAACATTTTTTTTCTAAACACTTCTTTTCTAAAATGAAAAACGTCCTCACTTTTCTCCAAAATGCATATTCATATTTGTTTCGAATATTTGCCCCCTTCTTTGAATATTTAATTTTCCCCGCATATTTCAGGGCAACCACGACATTATTTTTGTTCCAAATTCCGTCAGCCCTGCTTATGGTAAAACATAGAAAAGAATGAAAATATATTTGCCGTAATGTAAAATATTGTGTATTGGTTATTTCATGTGATCTAACTATATTGACACCCTTAAATATCTTCTCAGCCAATTTTTTTTACATCGCAAGGAAGAAATCTTAAAAGACAATTAACATTATTTAGTTATCATTGATAACCATGAATTAATGGACCTTTTTGTTTAAGCTATCCATGTGCCATATACTTTCTTTTGTAAAAAAATTGATATTTTTTGTGATATAGCGATATACAGATGAAGATATTCATAGATTGTACTTAGTGATATAGTAAGGCGTATCTTGATTGATCGCTGATAAGAAAAAACTTTTCTCTCTAAGCTTGAGGTAAATAAATCTTGAATACTTCAAGCCCAAAGACAACAAGAGGCTGCTCTAAAATATGGAGTACAATTAGACGTGACTTACTCCGTGGTGAGCATTTCATCTTGTGAGCGTCGAACGAGACGGATTTTTCCGTGATATTTACTGAGCTGCTCTGCCACATTGAGATCAATGTATGTTTTAACTGCGTCTTTGATTAGTGGGGTGAGTTTTTGTGGCATGCGTGCCACGGCGAGGGGAAGGAGTACGTCAAAGGTGGCGTCCAGGATGATGCACTTGAGTTCCGGTACTGGGATGCCAACCAGCTGGCCGTGAAGCCCCCGATGCTCCAGCCATAGATGATGATCTCCGAGGGCTTGTAGCCCAGTTCCTGGATGGCAAACTGGATGACTGCGTCTGCAGCGGCCCGTTCTTGCCCTGGGAAGGGCCGCCCGTGCTCCATCCGAAGCCAGGATGGTTCCACCCTAGGACGGAGTGACCCGAGTCCACGGCAGGAGACGTAACGCCTATTTCGTAGTAGCCCCCGTTGCCCTCGCAGTTGATGATGAGCGTCTTACCCTTTTCAACCACTGGAAAAGCAGTTAATATATAATGTAAGATCTTTTATTGAAACTAAAATACAGATTTTACTTTATAAATTAAGACACAAAATCCCCCAATCGAAAAATGTTTTTGAAATATGTAAAGTAGAATTGTTGATGAGTTTTTGATTTTTTTCGTATAATATTAGTTGTGTAAAATTTTATGTTTTGTACGTGTAATGATTAAGTTTGTTTTATGTTTGGTAACATTCGAGAATAAATGTTGTACGAAGGTCAAAATATATATATATCTATATAAGTAGATCATTATTTAATATAATTGATATTAACTAAGTTTTTGGTTCAATGTC
>CP045907.1:12664563-12698976 GCA_013387185.1 Caligus rogercresseyi
GTCCATTGGGTGACGTCACATACATTCACAGATCCTAAATTTTTCATCAAAAATGCCTGTCGCATATTTTTTTCACGAAAGTAATTGTAACTAGGATAATTCATATTATTTATTACTTGAAAGTAATAGCTAATATGTTTTGTTCTTTCGAGTTATTGCGCAGTAATATCACAAAGTAATATTTACTCGCACGCGCGTTAGGGAATCAACACTGAGTATAGGTATACAAACGGAAGCATTATCTCTCTTTTTTCTCTCTCTCTCTCTCTCTGTCCCATGGACGTCAGTGAGGTACAATTCTTGGGCATCGTATTATGTGATTTTTTATTAGATTTATTTTAAAATAATATTGACCCAAGATGATTTAAAAGAAACGTAATTTTTTTGTTTCAACAATTATGATTATGCACTGATATGCAAAAATAGAGAACAAAAAAAAAACCTAGCCATATTGACAAAGAAAAATTTGGGTGTAAAGACTAAATCCTCCTGGCAGAATTGAAGCCGCCTCAACTTTGTTTGATTTGTGTGTTCAGGGAAGGTGCTATTTAATGTATCCAAGAAAATCTGAAGTTTCAGCTCCGAGTTTTCTTCAGTGATGAAGCCTTTTTGTTTAACAATAATTGCGTAAATAAGCAAAATGGCCTTATTGAAGTGAAGAGCAACCCAATTATGTCAAAAGCATTCATTACATCTATTGAAAACAACAGTTGGTTGTTGTTTTTGTGGGCTGGTGGAATCAATCGGTCCGATTTTAAAAAAATGCGTTGCCGTCAATGGCGAAAGTTATCGTGCCATGGTAACGTACTTTTGGCACTTCAAATTGAAGCACATGGTCTTCACGATATTTGGTTCCAAAAAAAGTGTGTCACTTGCCACACAGCGCGTGTAAGAATAGACTTATTGGGGCATCATTCTGATTAGCAATTGGACCTGTTAATTGGCCATCGTGTTATACCTTTAGCCTTTTTTATTAGGGGCTACGTAAAAGTAATGTAGATGTGGATATCCAGCGACGGTTGAAGCCATAGAGATATAAAGACATTGGATTTTTGAGAGAAATACGTCATATTACCCAATATAACAAACATTCTATCGCTATGATCAGATGACGTAGGTCAAATACTTTGTTTATAGTGGACAGACAGAATCAGCTGAACGATGTTTCTCTGCTATGAAGGGAAGAAGTTCCTATTCTTTATATCTCTATAGTTGAAGCATTGGAAGCAAATATTGAGCGAGTTAATGGTGAAATTTCAGTCGCTATACTCAAACGAATACTCAAAAAAACGCTACCATTTAAATTTAATTAGAGCATTGAATGGTCAAAATATGAAGAGGATTATTTTATGAATAATGAAACGTATGTTTTTTCTGATAATAAGTCTTCACCATAATATTTGGTGTTATCTATTTTGTTTCTACAATCCAAAATCTCTCCTTTTGAATCCACATTTAGTGATTAATAATCCCTGCTCTGAATTTTGATACTAGTATTTGTAAACTATGTATTCAAACATAGCTTAGAGTTAGTGGTTAATGTGATTTATCATGGAATAATAATAACACTGACTGAGTTGAGCACAGAACATCAATGAATGCAAATTGCAATATTGATTTATCCACGCTTGGATCATCAGATGTATGTTAATGACAAACACATAAATCTATATATAAATATATATCTATATATATATATATGTTTTTTATTAGTAATATTATAATTGAAATATATTGAACAAATAAATGAATTTATATCTCATGTCATATTTACATATTCTAAATGAAATTCATGATATTTGACAAAGAAACATAATTGATTACAAAATAATATTTTTTTAATAATTTCTCTCAATGTATGGTATATACGTTATATTACTCATAAATGTACGCTAGAGGGCTCAAGCATAGAGATATTAAGACATAGAGGGCTTATTGAATTCTATAGAGGAATACGGTTCAGTGCCCAAAATAAACAAATATTTATATCTCTATGATCAGCTTACGATGACGGTGTACAAATTACTTTTTTAATTTTGGCACAGGCGACAGCTGAACGACGATGTTTCTCTGCTATTGAAGGGAATAAGTTCTCTATATCTTAATATCTCTATGAGAGAAACATCGTTCAGCTGTCGCCTGTGCCCAATATAAATTAAGTAATTTGTACTATGTCATCGTAAGCTGATCAGAGAGATAGAAAGATTGTTTATATTGAGCACAATGATATATTTATCAGAATAATCCAATAGGCCCTCTATGTCTTTATATCTCTATGCATATTACCCAGAGTTGTTGTTTTTTATATTAAAGTACAAATTACTTCATTTATATTGGACACAGAATACAGCTGAACGACGATGTTTCTCTGCTATTGAAGGGAATAAACTCTCTATATCTTTGTATCTCTATGGGCCCAAGAGACTGAGAGAACGCAAGCATCTGGGAAGGAAACAAACCTACAAAGCGACAGACTTTTATATCCGAGGGTTTCATTTGGCCGGGGCAAATAGAGAGCTATTCAATGGTGTCCAATCATAGAAGTATGAATATACGAAAACTTACAACAAAAAAGAGGAGGAAGGAATTGAAATTTATATTTTTTTTTCATGCAAAGCCGATCCAACATAAGATATTTTATTTTTTATTACTAAAAAAGTATTCAAAACTTCTACACCTCATTCAGTCTAAATTTGAACAACTGAAGCCACAAGTGATAAATCTTAACTTATGATTAAAATTAAAACCTAAAACATCTGATCAAAGTTCGTTACTGTTCTTCAATGCTTTGTTTTTTTTTTATTTGAATATAATCCATCATAGCTTCAATATTTCCCTTATTATAAGCCATCTATATTTGATTATATATATTGGACAAACCAAATTAAAAGTTTCCTTTTAAAGGAAATGAATGGATTATTTATTTTTCTACAAACAGGAACATTTTTTATAATAATTTATCTATTTTTTTATTTGTTCATACAAACAGATTTTATTTATTTATTATCTATTTAAGCGGTAGAGGCAGGGTGTGGATTGAACGGAAAAAACGAACGCCGTTCGTGAAGGCACGATCAAAATCGAACGCCTGAACGGAATATAAATGAACGGACAAACGCATTTTTTTTTCGTTGGCGTTCGTCCGTTCAATTATGTGTTTTCAAAAGTGTGGACGTTTTTATAAAAGAAGTTCAATCAATGTTTCTTTTGTCACTTCAGAAAAAAAAGTGAGGAAATGCAATTGAAATTACTGCGAGTGATTCTGGGCTAAAAGGGAGGACGGTTTTTTAAAATGGAATTTTTTCAAATATAAAATAGGAAAAAAATGATATTTTTTCAACGAATGGACGAACGGCAAAATGAACGAACGAACGCTAAAAAATTAAACAGACGAACACCTGAAGGGATTTTTTTTTCAAATCGAAGGGACGAACGCCCGCAAGCCTGGGTACAGGCACAGCATTTAATGATACCCCCTTGAAATCCATATATATATTGGACCACAAAAGAAAATGGAAGACATTATGTTCACTGTTAAATTGACAATAAGTAGTCATCATGACCTCTACAACCCTACTTCAAAAGATTTAATGGACAGCCCTGCAAAATAGATATAATGGCAATAAAACTTTAGAAAAAGACACCTTCGATTAATATTCAGGGCAATAATGCAAGGCTTTGTATGTAGGGAAAGGAAAGGGGAATCAATTCTTAACAGTGTTGGTCGAATATTACTTTGAAAGTAGTATGTAATATACTACTTTTTACTGCATAATAATATTTTTAAAATATTAGTTATTACTTCTCAAAAGTAATATACTACTTTATATTAGATATTACTTTTTTGAGCATTCCGAAACAATAGTAAGTAAAGGCAATTCAAACAGGATTTGTAAAAATCCTCACCAAACCTAGTTTGCAATATTATGTCCACTGGGGGACGTAACATTAATTCACAGTTCATTAATTTTTTATCAAAAATGCCTGTCAAATTTTTTTTTCACAAAAGTAATATGTAACTAGGATATTACATATTACTTGAAAATAATATCTAATATGTTTGTTCTCTCTAGTTAGTCGCAGTAATATAACTCGCACGCCCGTTAGGGAACAACACTGATTCTTAATATCGTCTTTTTATAAGATTACGCTAATAGAGTAATGTGATTATTGTAAGAAATTTTTATTAATTTATTTGACAAAAAATAAAAACTACCATGGCAATCCCTAGAGTGTGACTGACGCCTCTCCAGGAGGGCATTGGATACAAGTGCCACCTTGGAGAAATGAGTGCTCTCTACCTGGTTATATCGCTTATCAAAGATGAGGGACCCATCATATACAGTAGGGAAATTTTAAACGACTCCCATAGAAAAATAATAAAAAAAGATGAATTTTTAATTTATATTTGTACACTTATTCTCAAATATCTTATTCCTCTCTCTTCCAGGTGATATAGTATTCAAGAGGGAACTGCATATTTTTAACAAAGGAAAAATGTAATATCCACTCCATCTATAGGACGTTGTGCACAACTATTTAAAATTCACAAAACTCAAGCAATGAGTATTTAGAGATCATCGATTAGAAATGCCGCGTAGATTCCTTTGGAGACGTCCATGGCCTGACTCATAATCTTAAGAATCGTATGCGTCTTTCCCAAGACTCTATTCACAGACTTTGGTTCCATTTCCATGGAGCTCCAAAAATGATGCCAGGGATCTTTAGGACGACTCACGACTTTAGTATAGGGGTCATTTGAAGCACTGTTATTCTCGTAGAGGAGCTGAAGAAGTACGAGGATCTCAAGGGTTGTCGCAAAGAATAAAATGATATCACGGGTCTTCAAGCCAGGAGACTGAGAGACTTTCCCTTCCAGGATTTCGTAGTTGTCTCCAGGAGAGGGGTCTATAAATCCCTGTGATTTGGAGCTGAGGATTCCCTCTTGAATGACGGCCTCCCGATAAATCCATCCAGATATGAGGCTTGGAGGAGAGCGATGGAGCTTAATCCAAGATACATGAGTGTTTGGTATTTCTACTGAGGTTTATATATTTATAGATACAGGTAGTAGAGAAGACAAAGCACCACCATCTACGGGTCATAAGCCCAGACCTGAAAGGTAAGGTAAGGTAACCCCCAGGGATATACCAAAGCAGCTGGAATTATTATCAATAAATATACTTTGAAATAAATAATTATTATTCTTGAGCAAATTAAAAGAAACATTTGGAAAATATGTTTTTTTATTAAAGGCAGTTATTTTACTAAGATAAAAAATGAATATCTTATACAAATTTCATTAAACAAACGTAAATAAAAACACATTTGGCATGTTCAACTCTCAATGTTGGGGGCGCAGGTCCCGAATCCATAGAGGAGATGGTCATTTTGGTCTACTCATTGATAAGATCCTATGTTCGAGTGACTCATTTTAATGCTGTTATGCATATCTATATCCAGTCGGATGCAATTCTATCGAACCATATAGTAAAAAAAATATTTTTTGCATTAAAAAATGTGCTCCTTGGAATGTTTCTAATGCTGGGGGCGCAGGTTCGAATCCCGAGAGGAGATGGGGATCATTGGTCTACCTCATTGATAAGATCCTATGTTCAAGTGACTGATTTTAATGATATAATGCTACTTATATCCAGTCGTAAACTGCAATTCTGTCGAACCATATAGGCAAAAAAACATTTTTTGCATTAAAAAATGCGCTCCTTGCATGTTTCTTAGGATGAGTAGATTATGAGCGAAATTTGATCACAGATTCCAATGCAAACAAAGTATATTGGTAATACTCCGTATTATTTTGTCACAGTTATGTAGTGATCCATCTTTAAAATAAGATACCATACCATAAGTAGCTTTTGTACAATATTTTTAGTTTACTCTTTGTTCTACGCATCTAAAAGTCCATAGGTGAATCTATTAATAGGTCTTCATTTGTTCACTGATTTATTTTTCGAGTCTATTAAGTGTTATAATTAAACAAGTATCTTTTGGGGATTCCAAGTCCTTTTATTCCTTTTTTAACGTGGCAAAATAATGAGAAGTGAAAGTTATAAATAATAACTAAGTGTTCGTAATCATTTTATTAAAAGAGTATCTATAGATGGTTTATCCCCAATTATCTTCGTGCAAATTAATAATAATCACAAATGTCGTAAAAATTTATTTTTCTAGTATGCATTTCAAATCATTTTTTAATTTAAATATCTTTAATAATAATCGAAAAAATAGTTTTATAATTCAAAAGTTGATCATTTTTTAGTGTTCTATTTAAGTGGCTATACTTTCCACGAAGATAACTGGGGTAAACCAATAGAAATTATGAAAATCATGATTTTCAGAAAAAGGTCATAAAGGCCAAACCTTTTTCGGACGATATTTTAAGTGGCATTTTTGAAATCTGCGTAAAAAATGGGGCTCAAATAAGAAATTTCAGCCTGGGGCCAGCAAAGACCTTAATTTTATTACATAGCGTTATGTTTAAGTAATAAATAAATGAATTACTATATATATAATAGTATACATTTAATTAATATAAATTGCGTTACCGTATGACATTACTAGGGATGCCTTATGGTAGTTCTCGTAAACTCACCAATAAAAAACTGAGAAGTAGCACTACAAATATATGGCTACGCTATTAATAAGATAAGACATTAATACATTTTAATACAAATTTAGTTTGTGTCTAATATATTTCAAATTTGGTTCAAATGCAACATAATTTGTGACAATAATAAAACATTACTAAGTGGCTTGAAATTTATTTCTATAATTACTTGAAAAAAATTTTTTTTTTTTGGTAACCAAATTGTTTTGAAAGTATTCTTATCATGGTTAAAATATATATTTTTTGAAGTTTATGGATTTTTAAACCAATAGGGAAAAATCTTGGTTTGGATTGAAAGGTTAAACATGTGTAATCTGATTTGGGATGGAAAATTATTTTTGATATAAATAAAGTTATATATTGCGCTGACGTAATAGTTGCAAAGTTTCCCTTAATCATGTTTATTTAATTGTTATTTATTTATCCTCAATTAGAAGTCAAAATGATGTGAAATAATTTTATAGGATTAATTTTTGTTAAGATTAAGTAGAAGACTAAAATGAATAATAATGTTGCGATGACGTAATGTTTTATTTTTTTGGCTTATTGTCATTATTTTACCTCAATTTATATTTAGTATGGTTGAAGGACGATTCTGTAATTAATTTATGTTAAATTTTCTATGAATATAAAGGTTAAAGTAATACAAGCAATGATATATTAGTTACATCTTGGGATTTTTTCATTATCTTTATTTTTATCACCCACACATAACAGCGATATTTAATGAACAAATTATATTATATAAGGAAAATTGAGCTGTGTCAGCGCGCTGAGAGTCGTTCCTCATACACTTCCAAATATATATTTTTTTTCATTTAAAATATAACACACGTAACTGATTCTTTAAATGGAAATATATATATATATATATAAGGAAACGATCAGGTACCAGGTACCCCGCTGCTTTTGAGCGTTCCGCCCGGTTTTTTATACACCGGGCCGGGACATCAATATTTGTTTGTCATTTAAAAATCATCACTTCAGAAACTTTTTGGAGATTCTTTTCTTTAAAAAAACGTCATCACTTTTTTGGAGATTCTTTTCTAAAAAAAAACGCCATCACTTTTTTGGTAATTCTTTTGTAAAAAAAAAATTTCGTCACTTTTTTGGATATTCTTTTCTGTTAAAAAAGTCATCACTTTTTTTGGAAATTCTCGACTTTAGAATGTCGAAGGAACGAAAATTATATTATATCCCGGCCGGCTTGAAATTTTTAAGTCCCGGCGAAAAAGGTGTCCCGTCGTTTCCTGATATATATATATATATATAATGGGCTTCCAACTATAATATAAAAATAAGTTATTGGAGTAGTTATTTTTCAATTTTTATTTTTGGACTTTCCATTTGTCTTTACCTGTATTTTATGGTTTAAAATGTGTATAAAAATCATATTTTTATATGGAGCACTAAATGTTCTTTGGAGAAAAAAATATATATTTTAGATAAGTACTAAATATTTAATTGTTATAAGCGAGCATTTAATCTTATTAAACAACAAATCCAATACCTATTGAGTTTTTATAGTAAAAGTTGTGTCGCTATTATAAATATTTATAAATGTACATATTTAGTTCTATTTTTTAAATAAATGAAATCATAATTTTAGCTTGATTATATAGAACATACGTTTTAATGCTTGAATTAGTATATATACTTGTAATTTTATTACTGATTCCTGTTATGTCAAAAGTTAGATCCAATTTTTATCCCTACTTACAAACTTTTTTTAGTGGATCACCCCTAATAAAGTTATACACTTATGATACATTCATGTAAAAGTTATATGTATTTATTAAAGTATTGTTGGGATGAAGTAAAGTTCATTAGTAAGAGTTTTTTCTATATTTATATATTTTGTAAATAAAAATAAGCAGTCGCTTTTCACTTGATTCTGTAGAGCATTTTCCTCTGCATACGATGCTGAATTTCCCCTCTGCGAATCATGAACTGAAGGACTCTCTGCACTGCCTTCTCCGGGTACTTTTGCTTAGAGAAGTCCATTAGAATAGACTGCTCCGAGACCTGTGAGCCAATGGCGAAGCGTCGCTTCAGCTGTCGCTCAATGCGATTGATGAGCTCCTGATCCTCCTCCGTGGTGAATCCCTCCACACCGCTCAAGGATCCACTCATGGCTGCATCCAGCGTAGACACCTGGAAGAGTCGCAGGGCTTCATCACATGTCGGTCCACGGCAAAGGGCTGAAGCTCCATCTGGCAGGGACTCGGATATGCGAATCACTGCCTCCAGCTGCCGCACCGTATGGGAATGGCCAGCCGCTTGTCCGACTCATTCTCCAGCTCTTTTGTTCCGTTTCGCATCATGACGTATTTGTTCTTGAGCTTCTCCGCGGCAGACTCGCTGAGTCGAGGGCCACAGCGGGATCGGGCGTAGGTGATGAACTTCTTGAAGAAGGCCATGGAGAGTTCATTTTCTGAGTCAGTCTCTTCGGAGTCCTTAGAGGCCACGGCAAAGGCGTTCACATGGACGCCAATGACGTGCTTGGCAGAATGGAGTCCCGAACCTCATTGTGTTCATCCTTGATGATGAAAATGGTGTCGAAACGGGAGAGGATCGTGGGCATGAAGTCGATGTTCTCCTCACCCTTGCTGTCGTCCCATCGACCGAAGATGGAATTGGCGGCTGCAAGGACGGAGCAGCGGGAGTTGAGCGTTGTGGTAATGCCGGCCTTAGCAATAGAGATGGTTTGCTGCTCCATGGCTTCGTGGATGGCCACACGGTCATCTTCACGCATTTTGTCGAATTCATCAATGCAGACGACCCCTCCATCCGCCAGGACCATGGCACCTCCCTCTACCACAAAGTTACGCGTCGCAGGATCACGTAAAACGGAGGCGGTCAGACCTGCAGCGGAAGAACCTTTCCCCGAGGTGTACACGGAGATGGGGGCCAGGCGATGCACGAACTTGAGCAATTGGGACTTGGCTGTACCGGGGTCACCCAGAAGTAGAACATTGATGTCTCCACGGCGCGTGAGACCATCGGGGAGTCGCTTTCGGGAGCCGCCAAAGAGTAAGCAGGCAATAGCCTTTTTGATGTCCTCTGAGCCAAAGATGGAGGGTGCAATGGACTTCGCTACTAGGTCATGAATGTCAGGTCGTGCCGCCATTCGTCGGAAGCGATCTTCCTCCTCCGCCGTGAAGCGCGTGTCAGTGGCACTCCGTCCTTGCCCCTCTGTGTCCACTTGGAAGCCCACGACACGCAGGTAAGGAGCCCGGACGCCCACCGATTTGGACTCGCCCCCCTTGGCAGACGAGGTCTTTCGAATGGAGTAGATTCCGAGGAGCGTGACTTTGTTTCCGGGTACCACCCGATCGCATAGATATCTATCCATGTAGAGCGTCATGTGCCTGGGCATTTCCCCGTGAGGAACACTGTCAGGAGCCTCCTGTAGCTTGAGAACCTGGAAGTCCGTGCACTTGATTTTGTCTGGCAGAATGACATAGGGGTCCAGAGGGCATTTGTTCTCTGCCTGAAGTCCGGCGTTGGCGCACTTCCTGGGGAGGGGGAGTCCTTCCAGACCCGGAGGGACGACCAGGTTGGGCATGACGTGCTTGCAGGAGCGGCAGGCGATGGAGAAGCGACGGGCTTTGCTCTTGATGGAGCTCGCCGAGATGATGATCCCAGGAATGCGGACGAGGCGTGAAATGAGGTCCGAGCTCAAGTCCCGGATGCTCAGGGGTCTCTCCGAGGAATGGAGAGTGACCTGAACGCTCTCTCCTGGGGGGAGCTCATCGTGAATCTCCCGGCCCAACTCGGAGGCGGCTTCCTCGAACAAGGGAAGACTATCTGAGGGGCTCTTGCTCACGCGGTCCGCCAGGCTCGCATCGAAGGAGCTCAGATCCTCAAAGATGACCTCCAAGCGGGATTCGCGGAGGCTCAGATTCCGCTTAAGGGCATCTCGGTACTTGTAGCTAAAGTTGGAGCCTTCTTCGTGGTAGCTCCGGAGAAACTCCTTGAACTGGTTCTTGATGGCCACATTGGAGCCCGCAGAGTCACCCCGCCCCCAAAGTTCTCCGAGAAAAACACACCTCCATCGTCAAAGCCTTCCATTGTTCGTCCAGAAAAGGGATTATTGAAGGAGCCACTGGCTTGTTGCTCTTGCGGGAAATGAACTGGATTGTGAGAAGAAGGGCCAAAAAGGAAGAATTACCCGCGAAAATCTGTATTAAAGGGACAATGACGTCAGACCATAGAGATATAAAGATATAGAGAGCTGATTCCCTTCAATAGCAGAGAAACAACGTTCAGCTGTATTCTGTGTGTTCAAATAAACAAAGTAATTGTTCTACGTCATCGTAATCTGATCATAGAGATAGATTATATATCTATGATCAGCTTACGATGACGTAATATCAATTACTTTGTTTATTTGAACACACAGAAACAACAGAACGCTGTTTCTCTGCTATTGGGGAATCAGCTCTCTATATCTTTATATCTCTATGCGTCAGACGCTAGGAAGCATCCCTACAAAGCCAATACCCAAGTCCGAAGGGATTTATAATAATAAAACAACTATGAAATCATCATTATGTAGTAAAAGAGAAGGATTTTAATTCCTTCTATTCGATGCAAGGAAGACTGCTTGAATTGTTCACATGTTCACTTAGTCCATTCGATTGATAAGTATATTTGGTCTACTCATGAATACATAGCTATTAATAGAATGGACTGATATATAGCAATAAAATGTATAAATAAGTGTGTTGAACTACCATTTTTAATGATGTGAACTTCTTTCATAATGTCTATTGAAACGCCTCGTTTTACTTAAGATTGAAAAAGGTTCATGAGGGCTTGTTGCATAAGAACAGCTCTACTCTTCTAAGAGAGCGATGATGTTATACTATGCCTATGACGTAAAATCACTCGCAAAAAAACAACAACATTGAAACCGATCCATGTGTACTATCTTACTAGAAATATGAACAATTCGACCTTTTGTCATTATAGTCAATAAATATCAATTATATTACTTTTTTGTCCTCATGAGCAACCGCTACAAAGATGTGGAGCTTCAAGCTCGAAGCTTCCGGGCTTCTCTATTATCCAAGGGTTCTATTGCAGAGGAGACTGATTTACACGAATGGATGGGAGACTGCAGAGAAGGGGTGGTTCAATGGTTTCATCGAGTCAGAGCCGTCCATGAGGTCATCCCTGAGCTATCGCCTTTCTCAATGAGGGATCCATTATAGAGTACTCTTCCCGGGTGTGGAACTCCGGGGAAAGAGATGAAGAACTTTGGTTGGCCTCATTAAAAGCTGGGGTAAATATAGAAAATAGGCTGCATTAACGTCATATTTATTTATACCATAGCCTTGGATTTATTTACTTTGTGCCCTTCAAAAATAAACTCAGAGTTAAAACAGTGTTTAAAGTATCAATAACATATAAAAATAATAAGACATTAAATAAGCTTATGAAATAATGCCATCTTTTATTAATAGCGTCACAATACATTTATATTACTTTGCATTTTCTAATTGTACATTATAACAAGCATATTGTCTTATGTAATAACCTATCCTATGCCTTTGTAAGTCTGTTATTAATGAATGTACCAATAACTAGCTATTCCATTACTTAAATATGATATTAAAACAGTCCGCTATTTAAATATCCTTCAAATGACTAGCACTCTATTAAATAATGAGACATGAATACATATAATTACCTCCGCCGAAGGAGGTATTGTTAATTAATGTCCTTTATCAAGCTTAATAAAAAAAGCTGAAAGGCTTCCAGTTGAAATATTACACATCATATTTTGTTAAATTATAATCCCTTGCTAAATAGATGAATTTTTAAAGGCATGCTTTTTCTTGGTGGCGTACATTGGTGTACTTAAAAGATAACGATCAGGAATACATAGCAGTAAGATGTTGTCTCTAGAGGGGTGCTTTATAAAATGAAAGCATTCAATTCTCTTAAAATGAAAGTAATTACTTGAATTCCTTATGTACAATTTATAATCCTTGTCCGACTATGGAATAGAGAGAAGAAGGGATGGGCATCATTTGTAACAAAAAATGGGCGTCTTTAATGGTCCTTTTTCATGTAGTAAGTGAGGGTTTTTTAACTGTTCACATATATACAGCACAGGTATATAAAAACGATGCTAATACGTATAAAATACAAAAATAAAACATTATAGTTTAAAATTTAGAATCGAACTTGTACAAACAATAAAATTTTATCTAATAACAAGTATTAAAAGAATAAGCTGTAAAACACATTAAAAAACAAGTTAAATCATGCAAATTTCTTAAAATTCTAATATTTCCCTCAAAATTGGTAAAAGCGATGACTTTGAGTCAGGATAATATTTTATCAATTCAACCGCGAATGCCCATGAGGAACCGTCCAACGATGGGACTTTGAGTGAAAAGGCCGCGTATCTTCCTGCAGCTCCAAGCAGGATCCCTCTGATCTCTCCCGGTCTTATTGGTTCATAATTTGCAAGCTTCTTTGCTATCAAGGCCTTTGTGTTTAAAAGGACAAAATCTAGCGCCTTCGTTTTGTCAGAGGTTTTTATTCCTCTTGAGGAGAGCCCAAACATAATGAGTTGTAGTTTCTTTCATAAAATATATATTTTAGGGGTTCTTAATGCTGTGATATATTATTTGATGTTGGTTAAGAAATAAAACAATATTGGGCATGGACTTAATACATATTTTGTGTCATAGCTACGTTAGTTAGTTATAACAACTTATAACTGGAGTAATTATAATATAAGGGACAAATGCGCATCAAATATAAAAATAAAAAATCGTATATCAAAATAAAATTTCGTTAATAATCAATTACATAATAAAGAAAAAACAGATAATTTAATTTTAGAAGTTTCATATCTTCGGATGGAAAATGTTGTATATATATTTGGATAAAGCGTTCTGGCATTGTACGTGTTGAACTTTTGTTTTACTTTGACTTGCGTAAGCAAAGTCCATGGCCAGTATTAGCTTTTATGCTTGGTCGATGATATATTAAAAAAATAAAAACATTTAATAAATTTATATATCAATTTTATACTTAATGACATACATAAACAAATGGTTAAATAGGAGATGAGTAACGATTGACATCAACACATATATTTAGTTTTTTATGAATGCCATATATGTGCTAGATATTTAAAAGTAAACAAGTTTGCTTAGACTATTAATGAAATATGGTGTAAAAAATATATTTATTTAATATCTACGGCTATATTTCATCCAACTTAACTTTTTAGGTCCCTCACATCGATGCTGATACATTTGAGAAGGCCTGCTCCTTTAATTCTCTAGAGTTGGCCTTGTAGCAGCTGCATCCCGCTCTCAAAGCCCAAATCTGTCCCCGGATGATCTTCCATGCCCTCATACACTATCAGAGGCTGCCCTTCTCTCTGCCCTCACTCACCGACGGGACTGGAAAAGGAAGACGGAGGATGAGCTCCTTATTTGCATCTTTGAACGTCTCCTAAACGCAATCGCCAAGGATGTATTTCTCTTTCACAATTACGACTCCCTCTCAATGCTTCTGTCGCGCTGCGACTGTGATTCTCTGGGAGAAAGGACCATAGAGATGATAGAGGGACTCAACTCCTTTTCCAGCGTGCGGGGCGTCCAAGAGAGGACGTTGAAGGCCTACGAGGCCGCCTGGAGTCTTTTAAAGGAAAAAAAACGGACTTCCCCGCCCGACTTCATGCATCACGGATTAAAATAACCTTTCAAAAAAGCTGGAAGAGTAAATTCAAATACGGACTTCTACTCATTCTACATTCCCATGTTCCTTCCCTCGAAAAAGATGCTTCAGAATCCTTGGAAGAGCTGTCCAGGGGTCTCCTGGAGAGCCTTGAGTCCAATTTCCTGGCGTCCCTTGGGTGTAATCTATTTAGGGTTCTCCTAAGATCCATGCATAGGGACACCTGGGAGAAGACCTTTCAGCCGGTTCTATTGGACTTTATAGGTAGTGAGCCTGGCTCAGTTAGCATGGAATATTTGAAGACCCTTTGGGTTCCTGCAATAGCTCAGCAATTGCCCCCGGATGTCTCAAGAGCCTTATATGCTCATTAAGTGATATCCCACCCTCTCCAGACGTCATTTCCCTCCAATTATGCATCTTAAAAACCCTTCGAATGAATGGTCACCTTCCCGAAATACAAGATGAGTTCTTTGATCAACTCCTTGCATGCAAGGATCACGCAAGCCCACACGTCCGAATATCCGTATTGGCCGTCATATCTCAAACCCTGAAGAAGGGCGTTCCACCAACTCATCGCGAGTTTGAGCTCTTTCGGAGTTTCATAGCCTCCAATCTCAACATCGACTCCTCTTCTTTTCGACAAAAACTACTGAGTCACTTCACCGCATTCCTTCTTCGACTCCGAGACTACTGCATCAAATCCCTGAAGAGCAATGCTGATATAATATTGCCATACATGAAGGGAGTAGACTCCTTGGAAAAGCTCCTTGTCTCCAGCATTTATCCGGGTGGAAACTATCAAATCACAATTACATCCCTTTCCCTTCTCGACGTACTCAATAAATTATTTTACATGGCGGAGGAGAATGCCAAGTTCAAAACTAGTGGGGTCATCTCACCCCAGGTCCTCACTAAACACTGCCAGGAGAAATATGGACTCCTGCTTTTCTTTAGTGAAACAACAAAGAACCGAGATATTCTTCTTCGATGCGTTCAACATTATATGGAAGACATCAGGAGGATGGGAAGAAGGATTTGATTCGTTTCCCCTCGCCGTCCAAAGATGATTTAGAGGCCCTCTGCAGATCTGCTGAGAGGCTCTCACATTCTTCTAAAATATCCGAGGTAGAGGCCTCTGCTGACTATTACTTCATCTTTAACGTTTGGCGAGGAGGGAGTCCCTTGATTCCGGAGTTCTCTCAGCTGCTCTCCACTTACAATTCCCTCCTGGATCAATTTTCAGGGGGCTCTCACAACATTTTGAGGGTTATCAAGGAACATTCCGCTATGAACGGACTACTTCATGTTCTACGAAAGGTGAATCTCCCTCTGAGGGGAATATCGCACGAGTCCTTGAAGAGCCTTGTAGGGAGTCTGGAGAGGGGTGTGAGGACCATGCTTCGTCTCATGAATGTCGACGACCAAGAGGAAAAATCCTTCTTTTGCTCAAATGGGACTATCTATCATGTCCCACATCGAGAGCGACGAGGAATTGATCGAGATCTCTGGGGATCATCAATTGGTTCTTTCATGCGCATGGCTCAATATTAAGGAGTCCGCTCTTATTGCAGGATGCCTCGTTAAGGAATGTGATTTGGTTCATGAGTTAACTAAGGGGACAACAGAAAACGCTTTTACTTTAGACTCGGACTTGGTGCATCGCTGTTTTGAGCTCGTTATGAACATTCTTCGCTGTTGCCGTCACAAGGGAGTCATGGAGGGCACCATTTCCGCAGTTGAAGATATATCCACTCGACTCCTCAGCGAAAAGTCTCCCTGGAAAGAGATTCCGGGGGCTATACTCAATAAAGTCCTCCAAGAAATCGTTTATCAGTCCAACTCTGCGACTCGTCGCAGCGCAGGCATTCCCATGCTTCTTCAAGGACTGGTTTCTAGCGAGGCACGGCTTCGTCGAGACTCCAAGCTTCTTGAAACATCCATTGAGGGCCTCCTAAGTCTAGCTTCCGAGTCGCAAGGCTCAATCAAGGAGACTCAGGACTCATCATGTTCTCATGCGCTTCACATCCTCAAATCCCTTGTCAATAATTCCTTTCTAAGCTTGGGAATAGCTCCCTTCCTAGAGCCCATCTTCAAAGTATGTGTCCGTAACTTTAACTCCGAGTCCTGGGCCATTCGGAATGCGTCCCTTCAACTCTTTGGATCCCTTCAGCCTCGCCTCACCGGCCAGAAATTCCTCCGAGACGAGGACTCTGAGCTGAACAACACTCTGACTAAGGACTTTTTCCATCGTCATTCCGGTTTGTCGGAGTACATTCTGAGTCAATTGAACGTAGACTCTGATTTCAATAAAAAATCATGCTCTAATGCCTCTTCTGGCTCTCCTCTCCAAATTGAGCAATGACCCGCATGATCCCTATGAAGGCTCCCGATCATATCTTCGAGCCTTCATCCCTCACTTTGACTCACCTCACATAAACGTTCGAAGACTATCAACCCGCTGCTTTGCTCGATTCTCGGTGAATTTAGAGGAAGACTTTCAAGAGCTGCTTTGCTTTCTAGGAATATCAAGTGGCTCTGCAAACTTAATACATTCCCTCTCATATCTCCTTGAGTCTCTCCCTGTAAATTCCTGGATAGGACACGTCTTTGGGAAGATCTTTGGATCATATCCATGCTACGAAATAAGAGCTGTTATTCGTAGACACAAGAATCCCTCCAAGGACCTTCTTTTGACTTCTCAAATTGGTCTTTATTTAAAAGAAATGTGTTTGAGGTTGCTTTAATTGATGGAAAACATATGGAGGCTCTTGTTGAAGGGATATTGGAGCATTCTTCTAATGAAAGCAGTGAGTCCTGGAGCAATTTCTTTTTAGAGTACTTTATGAGCGAGGATGAAAGGATTCGTTTAGCATCTAGTCGTTTGTTGACGTCCTTCTCATCTCAAAGTCGTCTACCCCTTCTAGAAAAACTCATATTAAGTCATGGTGAGAGTCATAAAAGGACCTTCAAAGAAATCTCCTATCATGCTATTCTTGACATGCTTCTGAGGAACGAGGATTTAATCCCAAGAGCACTTGTGGTCTTTCCTGGCCTAAAGAGGAATCCCTTCCTCTTTCCCACAGAGAATCAACGTGCTCATCCAGGATACTACTCCTTATATGAGATGGACGAATCAGGAGAAAAGGAAGATACTTTATCCAAGGAATCTAATGGGGAATTTGACGCCATTGCAAGGTCAAGTGAGGGGAAAAAGAACCTTTGACCGGTTTAATGTTGTCCTTGAAAGGCTTCAAATGGAACTCAGGATTGCTTGAATCTCTGAGTCGAATAAAAGATTTGATTGAGGACTCCACTGAAGCCATTGAGCTTCAAGAGGCTATCTACATGATAACTCAGAGCTCTCGTTCTGAAAAGGTAAAAAGCCTAGGACTCATTATGTTGTCGATCTTATGTAGGACACTTCCAGGCGGATTAAGGGATTCAAAATATTCCTCTGGATTATGTAGAGAAATCAGTCGTTATTCTGATGGACATGTTTCTGAAGCCTATCGCCTCAACGCATGTCGGGCATCAACCCTTCTTGCTACCCCACAAGTGTTTTCCCAGCTTGATGTTGATTCCCAGAGTCACATTTTTGGGTCCCTTTGGGAATTTCTCTCAGATGAAAATGAGGAAATTCGTCTTCAGAGCATTTCCTTTGTATCTGAGCTATCTGAAAGCCTTCTTCTCCCTCTTTCTTTGGTCAACGCCAAGAGGACATTCCTTCGCATTATACTCCGCATGCACCCATTGGACTTCCCGAGCATCCCTCCATTCAAGGACTTTTTGACGCTCTCATCCGACATGGGGGCCTTGGAAAACGAAGAGCCCTTCACCCAAAGGAGCGCATACTTATTTGAGAGCAACGATGGGCTCAACGTATTTGTGGATAAGGTAGACGACTCACTCGTCATACAAAATGAGCTCATATTCTCAAAGAAGGAAGTATTCATGGATGCAGATGCTGCGGATCGATGTAAAAGGCTTTATCCTAAAATAAAAGGGTTATTAAAGGCATATCCACATCTGTCATTTTCTCCTCTGTGGAGTAACAAAGTGTATCCATCCCTTGTTAAAGTACATTGTCTACTCTCTGTACTGCCTGAGGTGCCCCCGGAGGTTGAACCCCTGAGGAAAGTGCTATCTAACATACTTATTAAATGTAAATGATGTCTCGTAAGTATTTTTTTTTCTTAAATAAATATTTCAAATATTCTAACATTGTATGGCTGTTGACATAGACTAGGGAATAGATATGTGCATATGATGATTAGAGAGACGCAACTTTATTGTCATACAAGAATGTGCATTTTGATAAGAATGATAAATAAAAGTAAATAAAATCTGTCAAGTCCCAACTACAAATATAATAATGATATATATAATCGACGTAATAATAATAATGCTTGATCATGATCAGGGCAATGATTGACTGGCTTCTACGAGGAGGCTTTTTTTCGTCCTGGCTGTAAGGGAGGAGTAGCTTGGGGGTCATAGTCCGTGGGATAGTCCACAAAGCAGGTCCATTCAGCTTGAATATCCACACTAAAAGCGTCAGGATAAGCGTCATGAGGGACAATAGGGGCTTCCCATCCTCTGGGGATAAAAGGATTAACATGAGCATAAAGACTGCAATGAATCCTTTGAGCAGAGAAGGGAAACTACGAAGGAAGAAGCCGTCCTTTTGATTGCGCTTAGCTGCAATGGAGCTTAGGGGTAAGGCCCCCACAAAGTAATTGAGGGCATCTGTGCGGAACCCATCGCAGAAGTTATTGAAGACATAGCGATTGGCGGAGTTCCATCCGTCCTGTAGGAGACCCCACTTTGTTCGGACCCCGGTGCGGGTAAAGTCCGTTTTGAGAGCCCCTGTGCCCGAGTATTGGACGGAGATGAGATTGGCATGATCCGCCCAGGCGTTCTTATAGAGCCGCTGAAAAGTGGGGTAGTTAAGGATGGAATCCCCTTGGCCCAGGAGGGAGGCCCGCTTACAGACGCTGTTGATATGTTCCGTGGCCAGAAGACTCTGTACCACATTGGTTCGATCCAAGCAGTCCATGCAATTTGTACGGAAAACACCCTTCTGAAGTTCTTCTTCCTTTCCAAATAAGGTAGTCTCCCTAAAATAGTAGCCATAGGCCTCAAAGTCCTTTTGCAGCAGGCGAATGAGCTTGTTCAGTTGTGCCCAGCCGCCTTTCGCTTTTTTGCACTCGGCATGGAAGTCGAAGGGTACATAGTGAAGTCCCTCAAGGCCTAGATCCCTCACCGTCTTGGCAAAGGCGGCCTCCATGCGCCCCTCGCCTTCTTCTGATTGACGAGGTTCACACAGGTCAGAGAGCCCCCATAGAGCTTCATCTGCTTGACAAAGTGGGCTCTGGAGGGCTCCAAGGGCTCGTTAGAAGGGAGTGGCCAGGGCTGGGGCATGTAACGAATGTCCGGGGTCTGATGCCAGTAGAGTGGAATGGAGCCACGGGTCTGGAGGAAAGAGGACTCTGCGAGTAGATTCCCAGGCCTCTCCTCAAGACGAAGTATCTGCTCCGTTTCCACGTGATTCGCAACAGCTCCAGAGGAATCAATTCCACGTGCAAAGAACCGTGTTCCACGCGCTGAGTGGATCGACGTGAAATGATAGTGAGCCGTAGGTTCTTTTGATTGATTGGCGTTTTAAATGTGAGAACGGCTCCGTGGATGAGTGGCGTGAGAAAGAGTCCCAGCATACTATCCCAGGCTCCTCTTCTCTGGGCCGAAGTGCTTCAGATGTGAGGCGTTCCAGACGTATTCCTTACGGGAGTTCTCATAGAGATAAGAGGGTCCCCCCTGATCTCCCGAGGGCTCATTGAGCAATGGGCGAGTGAGGTCAGCCTCGAATGAGAAATAGAAGTAGGGTGTTTGGAGTGTCGAGGCAATGAGTTTCCTTTTGAGGGGGTTGGAGGCTTGGAGGTCCAGAATGCGGAACTCATCTGCTCGTAGGATGCTTGGGGATGCTCCGCCGACTGGGCTGGCGTTGCTCACGAGGATGAGAGATGCCTTGTCGGATGTGAGTCCACGATGGCGTGTGCAGAGGTGATGAGCCTCAAGGCAGGAGGCTCCTTGGTAGGTCGAGAGAGGGACGTTGAGCCATTCTCAGTGTCGATGAGGAGATAAGGAACTTCCTTGGAGGAGGAAGAAGAAGAAGAAATGAAGATGTGTTGGGGAGTAGAAAAAACTTTGAATCGGGGAGAGGGCATCCTTGAAATGGGGGGAAAGGAGGGTGGAAGGAAGGAAGGAATGAAGGACTGAAGGACGATGGGTGACGAAGATTATAGGGGGGCTTCTGATGTCTCTCTAATCAAGACACTCCACAAACACTCTGACGTCATATGTGTCAATTCTGGGCCCTTACTAGGGATGAATCGCAAGCTGAAAAGATCAAATAGGATCTTTAAATCCCTGTATAAAGAGCAAAACAAAATATGCAAAGCGATTAATATGGGAAACAATAGACAACATTAACATTAAGTTTATATATAAATGTCTTATTTCATTATTAGCATAGCTATACATTATATCTAATATTAAGGCTTGTAAGAGTTCACTTTTAGTATTCCCATACATTTATTTATGTTTTGAGGGTTCATCTTGAAAAAAAAAATGTTCAGCGTATATAAAATAATTATACATTATTTTCTTCCACCAAAGGAGGTTAGTGATAGATAAATTGGTTAAATTAAAAAAATATATATATTGTTGTATCTATATATATTTATTTATGTATAAATATGTTTGTACAACTTATTGAAGTTCATTCATATAATTCATAAATAAAAATAAACTAAGTCCTATTTCCAAGAGGTCATTTTTGTGTCGAAACTTATATTCAAACTTCAACATAAATATAAATTAAATATATAGTAATATAATTCCTCACAAAATAATATATATATATATATATAATGCCTCATCTTCGTGAGAAGAGTCATGTTCCTCGTCTTCAGAAAGGGTCCTCCTACCATCACCTCTTCCATATTGAAGAATTGTTCCTCTTGGTGGAATTTACTAATGGACCCCTCAGTCCTGTATTTCTATGAAAGAAGTCCCATGATATCATGATGAACCTAGCTCCATGGCAGTCCAATTTTTTTTAAAGATCTTCAAGTTACGGTGAAGGAGCCTTGAACTATTATTATAGCTATTTAAAAGGAGAATTGAGAATATTAACCTCTCTATGATGTAATTTATTTCGATGTCCATGATTTTAGTGGGTCATTTTGACGTAATAAGCATTCTCTTGTATTTCATTGCATAAATGTTGTTTTTATTGTTCCAAATGATCACTCATATTTATTTTTGCATTTATTTTTGATATCGCTACATAAAATACACTATCATAAACAAATTATTTATCATAGATTACAGACTTTTTCATATCCTACTGTTTAACGGACTACTTACTACTGAGCGAGAATTGGATGATAAATTTTTGTTAACAATAGTCAATAATCCTCGTCATTTATGAACTATTGGACATAAAATTATACTCGTACTAGCCGTATACCCACAAATGAGTATGTAAATTATCCATTTACACCTGAGCTCGTTGACTAAAAGCTTAGGATTTGGCGTCACTATAAATTACTGCTAAACTGATTATGATTCGGATTTGGTAGGAGTAAAATGTAATAAGTTATTACATATTACTAATAACCTACCAGTATTCATGGAAATAATTGTCTATAACCTTTTAATAACACTATTTCTTATTAATATTGTTGTTCTTATACTTTTTTATTTAAACTTGACAACCTTTCCTAAGTCACAACATTTTGTATATAATTATTTTATTAATTCATATCTAATATATTTATTTTTTAAACAAAAAAGTTCATAATATTTTACGCACCATTTAAGATGGTTCTAATGCGTTGAAGATAAAAAAAAATCATTATAAATATCGACGCATAATGAAGAAATCACTTTTTTGCATATTGACAATTACTATTATTAAATTCATTGTTGTATACAAAATTACTATATTTTGAAGAATTATGCAGTCATCTTAAACAAACTTGGCATGCATGAGTGCTTCTGAAACAATCCAATAAGTGATGAGAAAACACAATGACAACAGTTGGACCAGGCGTTGCATGACTATGAGGATTTCTACTTAAAAAGTTTTTTGTCAGTATCGCCATTTTCCAGTTAAGACTCCGTCCTTTCTCCTTCGAACTTCTCTTGAAGTTTTTTTTAGTAAATAAATGAAATAAAATAGTTTTGGATATGTTTTCCTTAAATGAATTTATTAAATAAAAAAGTATAATTAAAATGGTTTTATAACATAGGACATATTTTATATATAACTTATTTTTTTAAAGAACCGATATCAATGAGCGATTTTAGCAGGTCTCGGTGTAACTTTAACGGTTCCGATCGTATCGGTTCAAGGAACAGGACCGCTTTCCTTAGCGGCTTCCTTAATAAGGAAGATTACTCCTATTGGAATTTCCATTTTATATACAGCAATCAGGGTTGTGGATTGAATCGAACACCTGAACGGATTATAAATGAACGGACGAACGTATTTTTTGGGGTTGGCATTTGTCCGTTCAATTTATATAATTTTAAAACTGGATAAAAGTGACAACGTTTTTTTAGCATGGATCTTTTTCAAATTTGAAATAGGAACAAATTAAAATAATTGATATTTTTCAAGGAACGGAATAACGCCTTAAAGGATTTTTTAAATCGAACAAACGAACGATAAGGTTGCAAACGCCAACATGCCTGGTAGCAAAATAGGCATTAATGTCATTATATCGTAATCATATTGTATGATAATTGAAAGTAGTGGATGATATTTGACGAACAATCAAATATCAAAATATGTATAATTGAATTGCTAATCCTAGAGTATACCAAGAAAAATGAATCAATAATATATAAACCAGCTTTTATTATGCCTTATTAACTAGCAATTAAAAAGGACCGGTTGCTATATGCACGCTCAAAACAGCAGTTTAATATTCCTTCAAAAACTAAAAGGAAACGACTTGATATTATTTGATATATTCTATTATGATACTAAACAGTTGTGTCTGCGATAACATTTTAAAATATGAATAAACGGTAAATATTTATTCTTTCAACATGTTATGAAGTTTGATCACAGGGATAATGATAGTTTATCATGGATATTACCAGGCTTGTTGATCGGAGTTTTTTCTGATCGGCGATCAATAGCGATATTTGATCGCTGATCGCAGTATCGCAAAATCTTTATATCTTTTGATCGTAAGAAAATCACTAGAAAATAGCGATCCGATCAATTTGTAAAAAATAACTAAAAAAGAATTTTTTTTTTATTTTTTTTGGAGATTCTTTTCTAAAAAAAATAATCACTTTTTTTGTAAAAAAAACGTCATCACTTTTCTTTGGAGATTCTTATCGTTATCGTTTATCGCTTACCGCAAGTTGGGTTTGAAATTTTTTACCGTTTATCGCAAGTTGAGAAAAAATTTATCGTTTTATCGTTATCGCAAGTTGAAAAAAAGTTATCGCAGAAACCACTGAGAATTAGTATTACATAGCTAATTTTTTGTTGATCGCAAATAAATGATTGGATCGCTGATCGGAAAAATCCCTGATCGTATATCGCATATCGAAGATTCGGATCGCTATTTTGATCGGATCGCTATTTTTTCCTGATCGCTCACAAGCCTGGATATTATTCCTAATATATCACCAATTCAGTAAAAGGATCCTGTATTATATATTTGCTGATAAATAAAAACATATCTTTATCGAAACAAAAATAGCTATAATTCCATTAGTGCAAAGTTATACACGATGTAACATTTATTGTGTTTTTATAATTGTTTCTTTAATAATATCTAGATTGATTTTGATAAAGCTACTTTAAAGCTTTAGATTTTGATTCCCTTCATTTCTATGTTAGATAATAATGCCTTGTGAAATTATTTAATAAGTTACTAGCTTTCTAAAAGCTAAAATATATTTAAGAAAATAATCCTACAATTCAATTAATTGTGAAAACGAAGCCTTACATTCTACAGGGAATTTAATCTTGCGAAAATATAACGTGTAAAGAAAAAAAAGGTAACTCTTTGAGCGATTTTCTTGTCCATGTTCCTTGAATATATATATCAATCATTAGGAATATTATAAGCATGCTCGAGTGATATTTAAAAAAACATTGTGAAATTAATTTGTAGCTATTAAGGTAATGTGTAAATAACAAATACACTGAATGCGAATGTACATACATTAGAAGCATTCAATAGTAGTGCTTGAAGCATTGCAACGACAACTTGTGATGTAGCAACAAAAGAAATGACTAATTAGAGTTAAATGAGTCCTTTTATAGTTCTTCTGGCTTTTATTCATATAATACGCACCTTAGATTGTTGCATCATATTTTTCTTAGCATTCTATTGGTCAAAGATAAGCTCCTCGGGTTCTCTTAACCAATGTGTTCTGGGGGCTTATGTTTTGTTTATATTATTTTTAAATATCCACGTGAGGCATTTGCATTTGATTTTCGTACTTTTTAAATAACTGATCTGCAGGCATGAACGCGGATGATGTTAAGTTTTTTTTCGTCATTGGTTTTAAAGTGCTATGTCGTGTCATCCAAGGGTGCCCTCATGTGTCTCTCCCCTGGACAGAAGCTCTATTTTCGTGGCAAAGTGCGTTTCAAGCCCCTGAAAGGCACATGGGTTGTTTTAGGAGCAAGGCTGGTCCCCAGTCATCAAGCCTCGTCTCCGTGTATTGCCCCACTGGCTACAGCTATCTCTGCTTGGAGTCCACGGAGAAGCCTCTATTTCCACAAGAAGTCGAAAAACGTTTTCTTCGAAGTTTGAACCTAGAGGAGAATGAGGAGATTAATTCCTTTCTGGAGGACTCCTCTCACGTTGCTTATGTGGAGGCCCTCCCGGATGCCCCCTGGAACCTCTTTGTCGCCTCTCACATTGCTCATGTGCGCCCACGGATCCACCTCTTTGAGAAAAACAAGTCATCAGAGGCCTCATCTCCATTTGAACCACTCTAGACATCCGCATCATCAAACCCAAACTCACCACGCCTCTTAATAGCCTAGAAGAATGGGACTTGCGCTCTTCGGAGCGTTTCCCTCTCAAGGACAACGGAGTGCCTACGCCGAAGGTCCTCATTGCAGGTGGAAAGGGCGTGGGAAAGTCTTCACTTTTCTAAATACATTTTGAATGGACTCCTGAGCCACTCACGCTGTGTACTTCGTGGACTTGGATCCAGGTCAGGGAGAGTTCGACCCTCCAGGCTTCATTTCCGCTCATCTCATCAAGACCCCGATCCTGGGCCTAATTTTACGCACATGAACCTCCCAGCCTCTGCATCCTACTACGTGGGAGATGTCAATATGAGTAAACTGCTCTGAACGCTTTTGCTTTGCGTCAGTGCTCTCCTCAAGGACCTAGAGGAGCACTGCGAGAGCTCCTATCCCTGGATCATCAACACCATGGGCTTCAACAAAGGTCTTGGCCTTCTCTCTTAGTGGACATCATTCGGCTCTTTAGACCTTCCCTGTTGTCAACATACTGTCTCGTTTCCCTAAAAAGAACTACGACATTGAAACTAAGCTCACAGTCCATTCCACGGAAAAGGGATGGTTCACGAGCCAGGAGAAGCTTTAGAATATAACTTACTCATATTTCCAGCTATCCCAGAATCATCCTCTGGGGGCAAAGAGTTACGAGCCAAGGACAACTGGGGCATTCCTGAGCCTCGAAAGCTGCGGGACATTACGCTCTTAAGCTATCTTGGAGCCTCACTCTTCTCGCAAAAGGATTTTTTCTCACGTAAAATCGTGAGTCTTCATGGACTTTGTCCCATTAAGGTCCCTTGGAAAGACGTTGCTCTCCAGCTACTTCATGTCCCTTCCTCTGGAGACTAAGCATGCCTTGGACATCATCAACGCAAGCCTCGTTTCCCTCGGAGTCGCCGAGGACCCTCAACTTATATCTGCGGGGCCCTTCAGCCTCATTCCCAAGACGGTCGTGGCCAAAAGTCTCGGCTTTGGCTTTGTTCGCTCCGTGGATCGGGTCAAGGAATGCTTTTATCTCCTGACGTCTCTTCGCGGACCGGCTCTAAGCTCAGTAAACGTTCTCAGCTGTGGGGCTATATTTTTACCCGAGGACTGCTACAAGGGTGATCAAAGCGAGGCTCCCTACGTACAAAAAGACACAGGGAGTAATCCCTTGGATCGCCCTTGGCAAAGACACTTTAAGCCCTCCAGAAATGACCAATCACAAAATTTTGTTTTATAATTTCTACTTATATATATTTATACTTAAATATATTGACATAATTGTATATACCAATTTGGTATGATTGCATGTAAAGAAATTTGAATTGAGTCTCCTTATATCCTAAGAAAGTAATCTGTCAAATCATCTTCTTGGTTGATCATATCTCAAATTCATTTAATAAGTGACGATAGATGATTCTAAATTATTATGCTCCGAATATATCATATTCTTAAATAGACATAAGCAAGTTTTATTAGTCTATTTTAAAATTAGCGTAGCTGTAGACAGGGGCGGAGTGGCCAGCGGGAGTACCGGGACTATTCCCGTTGAGCCGCTGGCCTTAAGAAACATAAAACAACCGTTGACAGCCTCCCAATGGCATATTGGGCCTGTACAAGGCCGGCGAGGGCATAATTGTCCCGGTGGATAAATTCTTCCACTCCGTTCCTGGCTGTAGATGTGTGTGTGTTCCATTACGGGTATTTATGTAATGTTACAATGAAGAGCTATGTTTTGGCATATATGTTTTATATTCTCTTATGAATTGCTTAATGCCTTAATTTATGGGTTTTTTCCTCATCAGCAAGGCCTTTATTTATCTAAGTGACAAAAAGTAACATACTTAAATAAATAGTAAAATAGGAAATTGTGCTTTTTACAATAAAACATAAATAAACATATGGTTTTCAGCCTCCATTTATTTTTATATCCTTGTATAACATAGACAATCGAATCCACTTAAGTTACTATCAAATGTCGAATGAATAATAAATGAATCAGCTTATTTGAGCTTTGTAATTAAAGGTGAACTTTCTATGTATTTATTCTCTTTTTGCAAAATCATAGGGGAGTGTATTTACCATATTTATCCTTTGTTTCATATATATATATATATAAGGGATTATTATTATTGATAATCTCCCCCCTCCCAGCATTAAACTATAATTTATATATTGATATTTCAAACCAATGTCGTGTAATGCATTTACAATATGTAGAGAAACAAGTACTCCCAAATGATATATTGCATGACACACTCTCATTAATATATTCAAATATTGTTTTTATTACTGAAGTAAAAAGAACTCGTCCTGTTTAATAATTAGTAGGGCTGGCACACATTTAAATAAATAATTAAAATACTTAAAACAGCATACCTCTTCTATTATGTCTGCATAAATAAAAGAAGAAGATTCACAATGTGCTGATGGGTATCAAGTGGAGACTATATATATATATAATACGGATTTATTTGAGACCGGGTCACATTTGTTTTGAAACACCGAGAATATTATACTGTACCAAGAATAAGTAAGACTTCCCATCAATAAGCCTGAAGTTGTTGTTTTTGCATATTAGGCTCGATGGAATTTCAGGATCCAGTGGATATACGACTAAAATATATCTGAAATATGATATTTTAACCACATACACATATAAATACATCTTGAGTAATCCTGCAGAACTCATTTTAAGGCAATGGCTGTACGTTGAATACCTCATGTCAAGAGTTAATATTAATTGAATTGGCATATCTGATAGCGTAAGAAATATATACAATCATAGGTAACAGTAACCATTTTTTATTTTTTTATATTTCCCGGGAAACCCACCACAAAATATTTCTCGGCAAACAAAGTCCTCCACATTAAATTTGTCCAAATCTAAGGTGCCATGTAATCGTAGAAAACTGTTGTTCCGCATCAAATTAATATGGATAACATATTTTCCGCGAATACCCAACAGTCCAAAATATATCTACACACCTCAAAGTCATCAAAAGAAAATATGTTCCAAATCTAGCTTGGCAATTTTAAGAAACTACAAAAAAAGTTCTGAAGAAAAATAAACATGAGGATAAAGATTTTTCTAGGATGTGTATCCACCGAACCACATGCAACCCCTGATCTCTCAAAATTAATTACTTAAAATTTCGTCAAGATCTAATGATCATGTCTGGGGAAGTCAAGGAATATAGTATAACTCAGTCATACAACTTGATTAAACCTGATGCTAACAATGAAAAATCCATAGATATAAGAGCTGATTTAATAGCAGAGAAACATCATTCAGCTGTATTCTGTGTGTCCAATACATAGAGATATAGAGAGCTGATTCCCCATTTGAAGAGAAACAACGTTCTGTTGTTTCTGTGTGTTCAAAATAAACAAAGTAATTTGTACTACGTCATCGTAAGCTGATCATAGAGATACATTCTATCTATGATCAGCTTACGATGACGTAGGTCAAATTACTTTGTTTTATAGGACACACAGAATACAGCTGAACGACGATGTTTCTCTGCCATTGAAGGGAATCAGCTCTCTATATCTTTATATCTCTATGGAAAAATCATAGGAGAGTCGTATTCTATATACCTTGGGAGAGTCTTCTTTAGTTAATGATGAGTACACAGAGTCCTTGATTACCTTTCCAATTAACCTGATAAGACGTAGAACTACGTAGTTCTCCATAAAGCGTTAAAGTA
Organism: Caligus rogercresseyi; assembly: GCA_013387185.1. Classification (NCBI taxonomy): domain Eukaryota; kingdom Metazoa; phylum Arthropoda; class Copepoda; order Siphonostomatoida; family Caligidae; genus Caligus; species Caligus rogercresseyi. The sequence continues at coordinate 12,693,662 of CP045907.1, forward strand.
AAGTAGCGCATGCAAGAAAAAGTAAACACAAAATTTGGCCTAAATTTTGGTAATTTCCTTAAACGTTAGATGTCGTTGTCCATGAAATTACGTCACAATCCTATTTAAAACCGGGTTAAAGGGATTAAATTTGATGATTTGAAATGATTCTAGGCATCACCCCCAACAATCACCCCCTGGACTAGCACCCCCCGTGCCAATCACCCCCCGGGCATTTACCCCCCGTTAGTATATTTCCTATCTCTTAAAGTCCACTTATGAAGTAACTATGTTTTCCAGCTATAAACAAGGTGACGTCACTGGTTAGCACGCTGTCCCAGTTCTTAAGAATTGGAATCTTTATAAATTAAACGTGCATAAATTTGCAAATTTCGTGTCTTAAACCTATAACTGGGCTAGACAATCATACAGTTGGTAACCTATCAAATCAAGATATATTATTTATCTCATATAGGTCCTAATCTATTTTTCTAAGATTCATCTAGGAACCACTTGTCCTAAATCGAAATCTATGATCATTGGAGAAAGTGACTATTTGAAAATCAAAAACTCATCAACTCAAATAAGTTGACATATAAATTTATTCTCAATTTATTATATTCATTTCTTCACACCCGAAAACGTGTTCCTTTTGCTGTTTTTAAGATAACAAAGTACCCATTAGTCTTCGCAAGCAGCGGAAAAGGAGATCAAGAAAGTGGTTAACCAGTGACGTCACCTTTGTTAATAGCTGGAAACATAGTTAACTTCATAATGGACTTTAAGAGATAGAAATATTACTAACAGGGGGTAAATGCCCGGGGGTGCTAGTCTAAGGGGTGATTGTCCTGTTACGATTTTGAAATATATCAAATGACTACTAAAGATAAAAAACGTCTCCAAATATAAATAATAAAAGGACTTGGTTATTATTCAAAGAAGAACTAATATTTTTGTCCAATTTTTTTGGGGGAAAAAAGGACGAATTTTTATGTATGCATGCGCTACTTTACTTTAACGCTTTAGTTCTCCAGGGCTTTAGCTATGCTATAAAAAAATATTATTTATTTGCTATAAATCATTAATTGCAAAAAAAAGTATATATTTTTTACTCAAGTGCCAAGTTCGCAATGAAGCGTTTCCCAAGGGATATTTAACTGTGTGCACACAACCATGTTTCCTTGGAATACATTTTTCTTACAAAAATAAAAATAAAATAAGATCATCCTTCAAGTTCAGTTATGAAGCTGTGAAAATATACGTATGTATTGTATTCCAATTATGGATCAAAGATTGATGGTTGAACAATTACAGTATTTTATTTCTTTCAATTTTACAGATTTATGATAAGGACGTGAAATTGAACAGAATGTTTATTTTTGGAGGCTGAGGGAAGAAAAAAAAATTGCATTTTTGTTTTAATACTAAACAAAAGGAACGAAAATTGAACGCCGTTGCCATACGCCTTCAATATAAGGAACTGCATTAACATATATGATAATATAATTGAAAACCGATAATCCTACATATTTACTATCGTCATCCATCTTCTAAGATATTACACTCCTGAGCCCTTCTGGCAGAGTCATTGATCCTTCGGATATAGAACATGATTCTAGACACTCCTAGGAGAGGATACGATCGTGATCTCTTCCAGGAGAGTCAACGGTTTTACTGGATCGCCATCTCTACTGCGATTATATATATATATATATATTTCGGAAACGACCGGGTAGCTGTTTTTTGAACGTCCCTTCCAGTATCTAAAAATCACCGGGCCGGGACTTTAATATTTTCGTTCGTTCGTCATTCTGAAAGTGACGACGTTTTTTAGAAAATAATTTTGATATTTAAAAAAAATATTTTCTAACAAAAAATGTCATCACTTTATTTTAGAAAATAATTTTTTGAAATTTTAGAACTAATAGGGATAATTATTATATATATATCCTTAATATATGTCTTAATTAATTACAATCAAGTATATTTCTAACTTAATTCCAGGTTGTAGCGCTACAAGAGAATTTATTTTTTACATTACACTTAAATATTGAGAGCTATGTCACACCATAATGTGTCTTATATAAAAAGCTTTAGAACAAGTGAACATTTCCGCTTTAAATATAATGTATTAATTAACGTATCTTTATTAATAATTATACCGTGCCGTGTTGTACCTTGCTGCTCCATAGAGGTAGATACTTTTTTCCCGCGGAACTATGGCCTTTGCATGAAATTGCGAATTTCTATAATAAAATGGTACCTTATGTAAATTGTTAGATATGCTTGGGAAGCCGTAATTTGGATCCATCATTGTAAGTTGTAGAAGAATAAAAATTAAGCTTCTTCTTCTAGTTTTCTATGGCAAAAGCTAATCAAGAAACTTGGGATCGTTAAGAGAACAAATATGGAGGATCTTTGAGTCAAAAGTATTGAAAAAAGACTTATTTAAAAGAAAATTACTAATAATAATAAAGCAATGGTTCAAGATATTTTGATCATTAAAACCTCTTTTTACTGTTTAAATAACAGAAAATTTGCTTCTAAGCGGATTCATGTCATGTGAATGATGGGAAATTCTTATATTAAAATCTTTTGTGTTACACGATTATAATTGATTATATGGTAGACATAATATATATATATTATTGTTATATATATATATGACTTTCGTAATAATATTGTAAATAACAAATTAAATGCTTTGGGGATATTTTCTCAAAATCACCTATGTTTACAAATTTAGGTTGTTGTGATGACGTCTCACACAGGCTGCCAACTGCATTCCTGGAAGAGTATTAATATAGCCAACCTATTAAAGAAAAGAAAGAAAGAGAAAGAAGGGAAAGAGCGATTGACGTCACAAATCAACTATCGAACGTTATCCCTAATGTTGTTCATTTCTCCGAGCCCCTTTTAACTTTGAGCATTGTTCTTATTTTAATTAACTTATACATCGTAAAGGATTGAGTTATGTATATTTAAATAAATCTCATCATGGAATATTTTAATATAGGAATAATCAGTTTATTCATAGGTAACAATAGGGATAACGTTTGATAGTGATTTGTGACGTCAATAACTCTTTCCTCTTCTTTCTCTTCCTTTTCTATAATAGGTTGGCTATATTAATACTCATCCAGGAATGCAGTTGGCAGCATGTGAGACGTCATCACAACAACCTAAATTTGTAAACATAGGTGATTTGAGAAAATATCCCCAATGCTTTTTGTTAAATTGTATAAGTTTCTAACCAGAATATTTTGATTCATTGCTGATAATTGTTAATATAAATATAACTTTTACCCTGTTTAAGTTGCAATACTTATTAGTCTAGGCTTTTATTGGTAGTGTCACCTAGAGGATCCCATAGAAGCTCCTTTTTTTACTCTCACGCCCCATTGTTTCAATTGTATCACGTTTTTTCAATGTTTACCCTTTGTCCAAAACTATATATCAGGGGCCGCGGCAACCCAAAATGTTGAAAGAGCCATAAGGGACCAAAATAATAAATATAATAAAATGTTCTGGAGCCGCATGCGGCTCTAGAGCCATGGGTTGCCTGCTATATCATAAACAAAAGCTCGAATATGTTTCGAACCCCACAGCACTACACGCATGACGTCACTCGTTGTTAAAGGGGGGGGGGGGACATTCTTGTTATTATTTTTTCGGTCAGGTCTCCTGGTCCAGCAGGATTTGAGCTGACTTTTGTAGTGGTGGTGTTTATTATGATGACAGATGCGAGATTCCAGCTCTCATATTATTATTATTGTTATAAGAGTACTGGCTGCAAAGTGTTTTCTACTTATTGAAGAAACATCATCACGTACCGCAGGCGTCAAAGTGTTATTCCATGTGCCGACCGCGCACTTATCATCCATCATAAGGAGGAGCATTTTGTAAGTCTGCACCTACTAGTGTGTGGAGTGTCATTATTCTGAAGGGACTTGCCTTTTTTGTATACTATTAGTCGTGTGTGTGTGGTGTGTATGTATGGTGGTCTAAGATTTGCATTGGGAGAGTTTCTCTATTCCGAGTCCCTTTTTTGACGTCAGAAAAGGCTTTCCACCTTTCCTTTTCTCCTTGGTCACACTACTAGCTGCCTCCCTCCTCTTCTTCCTTCCTCCCTCCCTCCCGCCCTCCCTTTCTGAATCATCACGCATCGATCGATCGATAGGGTTCCTTATGTGCCAAGCATGTGATGAACATTTCAGTTGTTTCTAGACCTTGAGAGAAAAAAGCCGTTCTCAAGAGCACAGAGTATCATCATCATCTTCATCCTCTCCTCATTAATCATTCTGAGGATTTCCTTTGGTGGTTGTGGTGCTTATCTCCTTGTGTGTGTGCGGTGTCTGTGAGAGCGTCTTCCATTCAAGTCCAAGACCCCTTCTCCCCACCACCCCGTTTCCCTCTCCCCTTCTTCCAGAGAGGACATTCAAGGCAGAGAGGATCTCTCTTTATTACATAGAAATCACATTGAAGGAGGCTTTTCATTTTGTAAAAAAAAAATCCCTATTTCAGATCTCATCATGGCGTTTCTCTCTCCCGGTCTCAAGAAGCAATTCAACAAGCCAATCAGTACATGTCCGAGCGGATCACGGGCGTGGAAGGCACGAAGCTGGATGCGGACTTTACGGTGATGGAGAACGAACAGATCTCTTCAACGAACTCCGGAGGACATAAGCCTCAAGACAAAGGAGTTTCTTCCAGCCTAACCCCACGGTGCGCGCCAAAATGGCTGCCGTAAAGGGATCAGCAAGCTGAGCGGACAGGCCAAGGCCTCCACGTACCCCCCAGCCAAAGGGACCCTGGGGGATGCCATGTGCACCTACGGACGGCAACTTCAGGACTTTGACAACGGTCGCCCTTCGCAGCGGCACTCATCGAGTCTGGAGAGTCGATGAAGCAAATGGCGACCTCAAGTACGCCTAGACGACAGCGTCAAGCAAACTTCCTGGAGCCTCTCCATCACACGCAGAGCAAAGGACCTCAAGGAGGTCTTCCACCACCGAAAGAAGCTCCACGGCCGTAAACTAGACTTTGACTGCAAGAAGCGGAAGCAAGTCCAAACGAGGAACTCAAGCAGGCGGAAGAGAATTTGCAGAGTCCCTCCACCTGGCGCAGCTGGCATGCATAACCTCCTAGACGGATCCGGGATCGAACACATCTCCCAGCTCACACAGTTCGCCGAAGCGCTACACGACTACCACAAACACTGCACGAGATCCTTGGCCAGCCTCTCTGAGACGCTCTACGATGAAAACGAACGAGGCTTCCGTAAAGCCCAAGTCGGAATTCAGCCCAAGACCCTGGAGGACCTCGGGATTGATCGC
>CP045907.1:12699076-12718779 GCA_013387185.1 Caligus rogercresseyi
TTCTGAAGAAATACTAAGCCCTTTATTCTTTATATCTCTCTGCATAAATACGTTGCATTTGATTCATAATAATTATAGATTATTATGAATAATTCAAGATACATAGAGATTTATCTTGATAATCTATAACACAACTTAGTATGAATCAAACACTTCCAAAATGGATTATAGAGAAGGAAATAGACTGTTTTATTAACAGAAAACGAAGAACTCCACATGCTTGCCTGAAGTGACCACTCTTTAAACCGACCTATATAATTATTGGAATCTCAACAGAGAATGAAAAGCCCATTTAATACATATTGGGAGTTAAAATGACTGCTCAACTTGTAAAATAATATACTGGCCTTAGACAAACAAAAAAGATGAAATGAAGCAATAAAAGTCCAGTGATGTCGTCATTCTATGTTTTGCTTCATTAAGAAATAGTCCCTTTCAATGACGTCACTGGATATTACTTTTATTATTTTTTCCTTTTTTTTATTTCTAAAAGCTTGGTATTTAGCAAGAGATATAAAGATATAGAGAACTTATTCCCTTCAATAGCAGAGAAACATCGTTCAGCTGTCGCCATTGCCCATATATAAATAAATAATTTGACTTACGTCATCGTAAGCTGGTCCTAGAAAAGAAAGATTTGTTATATGTGGGCACAAAAATGAATTCCTTTGAAGATTCCAATAAGCCCTCTCTATGTCTTTATATATTATCTATGGTATTTAGATTTTTGACTGCTCGAGGGATAGTTATAATTAAAGCGTTAAAGTAAGTAGCGCATGTATAACATAATTCTTCCTTTTTCCCAAAAGGAATTGGCCAAAATTTGAGTTCTTCTTTAGTCCGTAAGGGGCGCTTGATGCTAGAGCTCTTTGAAAATAATAACAAAGTCCTATATGGAATCTCTTACAATGTTGTAGGGATCTAATATATTTCAAATCATCAAAATTTAAATCATCAAATCTCTTTAAACCGGTTTTAAATAGGATTGTAACGTAATTTCCTGGACTAACGACATCTAACGTTAAAGAAATCCAAAATTTTGGCCAATATTTTTGTTTACTTTTTCCTTGGTAGCGCTACTTTACTTCTACACTTTAGTAATAATAATCATTCTTCCTTCTCTCTCTTTGTTTCATCAGTTGATGACACCACATAGATATTTTCCTCTTTTCTTTAGTCTATTGTGCAAAGAGGTAAATTTAATAAAATAGGTCGGTGGGAGTGCCTCATTAAAGTGACGGGATTCTCGAAGAACATCCAAGTGATATTTGTTTTGTTGGGTCGTGTCATTCAAAAGATTACTATTATTATGTATTGTGTTGTAATTGGTTGCAAAAGTAAATGGTCTGAGAATGGGGACATAGTTTTCACAGTTTCCCAAAGATCAAGAGAGAACGGACAAATGGGTTAAGAACCTCAATCTTCTTGACTTCACCCCTAAAAGGCACTCCAAGATTTGTTCGGAGCATTTTTCCCCCGAAGCTTTAATAGGACTCTCACCATTGTCAACTAAGAGAAAATTCCTTGCCCACAATCACACAAGATCTTTCCCCTGAGATACAAGATGAATTTATAGGAAAAATCTGAAACGCAAGTTGCTCTCTAAAAAAGTGTCTCCTCCAGTGAAGAGAAGTAACCCTCATCTCAGCCCTTTGACATCTCCCTCGGACATTGGAACAACATTCATTGGATCATTCATACTCTCTTTCCGCCCCCTAAAGTCATCAAAAGGAGGATTCAATTTCACACAATGAGAAGCTCTCTGAGCTATGCTCACGCTCTCATAATACAAGTATGTATCTTGATCCAGGGATCTTCTATCGTTGTTTATACAAATCCTTCATTTAATCAATATACTTTTAAAAAAATATTAATACTCAAAGTTAAAGAAATCGTTGGATTTTCGTATACATTTCCCTACAAAAATTAGTGACGTAATAAATATTCATATTTTTATGGAAAATACTAAAAAAAATAGTTTAATTATATATTTATTTGTTTAATTACAGGCGGACAATAAGTAATTTATCCAAGAGGGTAAAAAAATTGGTGGGAGTCGCTAAGAAATTAAAATCACAAAAAATGACAGCTGAAGAAGCTCTCTCGTCTGTGGACAACATGTCGGATGTGCCCAAAAAACTTTTTGAACGAATGCAACATCCCGCAATGGAAAGAAGGATCGCAGGAGTTACCCACCGGAACTCCGAGCATTTGCGTTGAAACTTTCTTACAACACTCGACTAAGGCATATAGCTATGTCCGGAGGACCTTCGGATGGAATTTGCCAAGTCTTAGTGCAATTCGGAATTGGTGTGACCCTGCCGACAAGGACCCGGAATTGCCAGAATCTACCTCTGACATTCTAAGAGCGGAAGACGAAGGAAGTTTTGTTAATTTATCACTTGATTAAATATTTTCAAAAAATAAATAGTTAAAACGATTTGATGGTTATGTTAACCTCGGATTTGAAGGAGATGATTTGAACAAGGCTAGAGTTTACCAGCAATGGATGTCCTTGTTTTTATGGTTGTGTCACTCCTTTGACATATTTTTTTAATTAAAGTACCGAATCCGAAAATGCGTGTATAGTTAATGAAGGCACCATTCTATCAACATCAACGTTACTCCCATGACGTGTGATGGGCACTGTGAGTCAATTTGGGCCCAGGGGAGGGACATCGGTCAATTTTTTTATCATCCCAGCAGTACTAAAAAAGATAATGTTTGTTATCTCGGTCACATGTCACTGCATAAACTTATGCCCAAGATAATATCACCGCAGAAAGTTTTGCTGGACAACAACGGTAGAAAAGTTTATATGGAAGGTTATTTCCAAACTAATAGTGCTTCAAGAATTGAAGGGTACTATGTAATATTTAAGTCCCGCCCGGTGTCTAAAAAAACCGGGACACTAAAAATCAGCCGGGGCTCGGCCGGGTACCCGGTCGTTTCCTGATATATAGGTATATATTTATAAACTGAAAATATGTTTTGTTAACTACTCCATGTAATTAAAGTTACTATTTCTTTGTCATATGAATGTAATAGATAATATATTTTTTGAATTTCATTTGGGAGTGCGATAACTATGTAATCAATTATTGATGATGAGGTCCATAGGTAGGGTTCTTAGGATAGTTATTTCTTCCTTTTGATGGAATTTTGTGAATAGATTATTACATCCCCGATAGACCTTTTTATGTGAAACCCGAAAAGCGACAGAGATATTCTGGAGATATCTGTTGCATCTTCCTTCCTTTATTTGGACAGTCTGATACAGTCCAATAAAAATTTGATTATTCAATTTTCCTTTCTTTGGTATAAAAATTAGTTTTATCAGAAATATTGCAGTACTCTTTAGATTTAGAGTTCTGTAGAGATTGTTAGATAAAATTGATTATACATACCCCTGTTTTTACTAGAACAAAAACAAACAATTTAAATTATAATGAAATATACATGACTTCAAATGAAACTGGAGGCATATATACACTCAGAGAGTGCAAACCTCCGCCGTCACGGGGTCCTTATGAGCCTTCCAAGGCGGATTTTTCACGACTGGGGCGGCGTAGAGGGACGGGGGAGGTTCCCCTCGACGAAAGTTCGAGGGAAGACGCTCCCGGCACCCGATTTCACAGAACAAGCGACATCTATTGGCAGAATAGGCTAACTTGAAATATTTATTAGTATTTAGCTCGTTTTGCATCATAATTCTGCACTCAGAGATGCCAAAATTTAATCACTTGTTTTTTTTTGGCATTTCCAACAACTCCACAAAGTTTCAATTGAATCCGTTCCGCACTTTTTGATTATCCTGCTGCCAAACCAACCAACAAACCAACGCCAGTGAAAACAATTCTCCTTCGGCGGAGGTAATAAACCCCCGACTTATTTATAGAAAATGGCAAACATTTTATAAGACTTCAATTTCCAGTGATTTTATATCTCTGAGAGATATCGTAAATCAAAGAAAAATTACATTTTTTCGCTAACATATGTGGTCATTGACATTATTTGTTACAGTTAGACATCACACAATTGAGCCCAAGAAAAAATAGTTTGATTAATCAAATAGTAAAAGGTTTGCCTTAATATATTTCTGTTCAAGAAAGGTCCAGTGTTGGTCGAATATTACCTTGAAAGTAGTATGTAATATACTATTATTTACTGCGTAGTAATATTTAAAAAATATATTAGTTATTACTTCTCAAAAATATACTTTTTTATATTAGATATTACTTTTTTGAGTATTCAAAACAACAGTAAAGGCAATTCAAACAGGAAAACAAGCCCCTATTTGGAGGGCATCCCCCAGACGCCAGGTCTGCCTAAGTGACATGCTAATACATAAGGAACAAGACCCTTGGGATTTATTCATTTGCTATGGTGAAGAAGGACTTTGGAATAGAAAATATTGTTTTTTTTTTCTCTGAATAATAAAATTATAGGAAATAAAGTATGAAATATCCACAAAACATAATGATAATGTAGTGATCTAAATCTAAGGTCCCTTGGGGCTCCACAGTAATGAATAAGGAAATCCTAATCCATTTATCAACTTTTATAAAATAAAAATCCATTCATTTTTTAAATATATCAATTTAATTGAATGAATTAAATCAAGAATTGCATAAATATTTACACTTTAAATTATAAAAAGCGGCAATTGCATAGCATTGATAAATATTAATAGACGAAAGAAGGCAAGGTTTTTTAAGGATACCCAGAAATTATTGCTTCTTTGTACCTAAGTCTAAGGTGTAAATTGTATTGGCACGATTCCCAGGTAATTCGATTAGGCTTAAACCCGATCCCAGCCTCCCGTGCCTCCAAATACTTCCGTATGAAAGTCCGATTTGTCTCATGAACGAGAGGACTATTAAGATACTCCTGTATGTCCATCCATTTCAGCTCCTGTAGTTCTTGGGGGCACATCTTTGTCTCTAGACTCAGGGACGAAGTGCAGCAATGAAATAGAGATCCGAGTTCCCATACATGAACTTATGAGCATGTCGAAAGCTGATGAGGCCCAAGAACTCCGTTTCCACTCCCGTTTCCTCACGGACTCCCTCATGAGTGCAGTGGGGAGCTCCTCTCGGGATCTACGTAGCCACCGGGGAGCTTCCAATGATCGTCTCGTCGATGCCTCTCCTTGACGGCCAGATCTTGTCTCTGGTCTCATCTACGACGATGGCTCCCACGCCTACATTGTGGTGGCTGTAGGGAGGCACGCGGCAGGGATTCTCCTCCCTGAGGCACTTGAGCATGATCAAAACCCGTTCTTCGCATGGTGAAACTCGAAGCCCGAGGCTGAGAGGGAAGGCACAAAGCGAGCGGAGTCTTTTGGGATGTGAAACCAAACTGCATGGATAGTCCTGAGTCCATTGCTTTAGGAAGACTCCAGTCTGGCATCAAAGTCATCTGACTCGAAATCCTTTACTGTTACTCCCCTGGAACAGAATAGAGAAAGATCATTCATAGATATTATATAAAATCCGGAGCAGGAGCTTAGAATTGATGATCGGGCGGAAGAGAAAAAAAAATACAAGCAGTCTGATATACTCATTGATTATAATTGTAAGAATTTAAAATATTTTATGTGATATATTTTCTTAAAAATATTGAACTCTGTATTATATTAATGACCTTTTATTCATAATTGCATGTGCCATTAGCGACGAAATATAGAGTACATTATATTTTTTAATTTATACTTAACATTTACAAAAATATAGCTACGCTATTAATAAAATATGATATTAAAACATACAATCTTATATAATATACCCTAGGAACGAACACAAAACGCGAACAATTTTGTATGTTACAGCCAAACCACTTGATGGATCGAGTTGAAATTTGGCACAGAGATGTCTTTCTATCTGGAGATTATATTGGGCCAAAAAATAATTGTCTTTATGGCCACAATGGCTTAGAAAAGGCCAATTGGAAAGTTGGATTCCAGGTTTTTGATAAACAAATTATTTTTTTTCCTTCAAATATTTCAAAGAGCTACTCTTTCTAAGAAAATTTGATATTTACATGTGGTATGTCTCAAAAACATCCTTTAAGAGCGATCAAACTTTAAATAAAAAATAGAGAAAGAAAAAATGAATTGCCACTATCTTATAATAATATGACCACTAAAAGCATTCATGTGATGGATGTGCACTTAAACATAGATTGATCAAATGCAATTCGAATGGGATGTATTTTATTGGGGATATTATTAGCCAAAAAATAATGTATGACATACTTTTGCTCCTCTATATAGTCTATATACATACAGATATAGCCTTGAAAATTAAATGCCAATTTATCCATTTATTGAAAAAATACATACAGACTCAAATATACATTTTTGACTCTAAGCAAAAATAATTGCGATGAGTAATAAATTAGGGGTCTTTAGTACTCAAGAGTTGAAGTACTATATATCACCCTAAGCAGATAGTTCTTAGTGTGAAAAATTATTGCCGCCCTAGAGTGAAAATATGACAGACATATACCCATGTTATAAAGTATGAAGTATAGTTCATGCGAAGGCACAGGTCAAACTTTAGAGAAAGTGGGGATTTATATGCCAAGTCCAGGTTCCCACATGGTCATATATGTGGCTTTCTCAAGGACAAAGTAATGGCATTTGTGATGGGTGGAAGTTGGGGAAAATAAACAGTGACACCCAACGTAATATATCAGGAAGTGCTTGACTCCACTTAAGGGATTTCTTTCATTTTTTTTCTTGTCTTTTTATAATAATTCTCATTGGAATAATAACATAATAATTTTAAAAAGGATATTTCTTTGTTATTTATTATGCTGTTAAAAAACACAAAGCTCACTGTGTGACGGGTCCCGCTAGTATAGTTATACAAAATTTAAAATTCTTACAGCTGAATAATATTAATTTTAGGTTGGAAGAATCACATATATTAATAACTTATTTTTTAGTTACGTATTCACGTTAATATATTCTCCATCTTGTCTGTATTTATAAAAAATAAGTGTACACATTGCTGTTAAAACACGTAATGAATTACGCGTATGAAGGACTACTGGCGGTTGGTTTGAACTGAAAATACATAATAAGACATGATGAACTCGAGGACCATAAATCCATCTAATTGAAGCTCCAATAGACATTATGGTGACACTCAAATAGATTTGGATATAGATTTGACACTTTAAACAGTCAATATTGTGACCTTCAGGTACCTTATTCTATATTTTTATTAGCGATGAAATACCGCTACAGAGCGGATGAGAAAAACACCGATAGCGATGCTAAAATTAATGAGAATCTTTTATATCAGAATCTTGAATGAATCTTCATAAAAGACGACGATTTTCAGATCATATAAAACTAATTGTTACATGTGGACCCCCACGTTCCATTAGAGATGGATTTGATACCCCAAACCGTCATAATTGTTACATATAACCCAAGGGACCCGAGATGCTTGGTTTGAAACCCTAAACTACCATAGTTAGGGCTGATAAATCTGAGGGTTCATAGACGATACTTTAGACTCTCAATAGATTATAATTTTGAAAATAATGATCCAATTAATTATATTAATATTGTCCCAATAGTATTTCCAGCTTGTGAGCGATCAGGAAAAAAATAGCGATCCGATCAAAAATAGCGATCATAATTTTTTGCGATATAGCGATATAACGATCAGGGATTTTTCCGATCACGATCCGATCAATTTAATTGCGATCAACAAAAAAATTACCTATGTACTACCAATTGTAAGTAAAAATTTAAATGTATATACCAGAAAAATCTCCAAAAAAGTGATGACGTTGTTTTTTTTATAGAAAAGATCTCCAAAAAAAGTTAACGACGATTTTTTAATAGTTATTTTATACAATTGATCGGATCGCTATTTTTAGTAATTTTCTTACGATCAAAAGATATAAAGATCAGACCTTTTGCGATACTCCGATCAGCGATCAATATCGCTATTGATCGCCGAAAAAAAAAAAACTCCGATCACAAGCCTGAGTATTTTTCATCTAAATCGAGTAAAAAACAACTCCTAATTGTTTGCACTTAGCGTTGTTGTTTTGGATACTTTTTAGCAGTATTATAATTCATGTATTTGGACCGTTTCATCCCCACATTGATTTTTCTTGTTCTATAAGACCATTTTCTTGGATATATCATTGGTGCCCTCCATCATATTGAATATGGACCCTCCTACCTTATATATATCCGACGTGAAGGAAACGTGGAGGAGCTCATACTGATAATAAATGGCTGATGGCACTGTTTTCTATCTCGAACCAATAGACTCCTTGCGGCGGACACCTAGTTCTTTAATTAAAACATTTCGGCTTGTATTACTCAAGGATATAATATTTACTGTGTGAACGAGGAGCCTCATCAACATAACAGATCCTAGGGTGAAGAAGGTTCACTAAGGGCTCATTTAATGTCTTAGATTCAATAATACAATAAAGTTACATAACTGCATATGTTATTGATGTGCAATGTGTTTTTGAGCATAGAGATATAAGCACATAGAGAGCTTATTCCCTTCAATGTCAGAGAAACAGCGTTCAGCTGTGTTTCTGTGCCCAAACTAAACAAAGTAATTTATCTACGTCATCGTAGACTGATCATAGAGATAGAAGGATTTTTTCGTATTGGACAATATGACGTATGCTTCTGAAGAATCCAATAAGCTCTCTATGTGTCTTTATATCTCTATGGTTTGGATACCTTTCTATATAATGTATGACGTCACTGGGTTTCTACAAGGATAAGCCAATGTCGTCTTCATTACAATGGACAAAAGTAGCTTTTTGGGACGATACCCTTTTTCAAAGTTGCAATCAAGTAAATTTGGAAGTTCTGAAACAGAGTATTTGGTAGCATATTTACAGAATTAAATTGCAGAAGGGATACCTTAAGGTTTCGTAAATGTATAAAATTATTTACCTATAAAAGTTTTTTTTCTCTAAAATATAGAAGGATAACGGCAGAAAATCTGATTTTTTTGTGGGTCACTGTTGACCCAGTCGTCCCCAAAGGATTAGATAAAAGTTCTCACTCCAAAGAGATGAGATCCATCCACCGATTCTATTAATATCTATGAATAATAATCAACTTATTTACTTATTCTTATTATATATATGTTCTTTCAAGACATAATATTTCTTTAGTGATTGTAATAGATATGTCCAGTCCCGGCGACAGGGAATTACCATTAGTTAGTTCGAAATTTATTTACTCTTCACAATAGAGATACAAATAAAGAAAATGGTCAATCACTAAAGCAGGGATGCCAGGGTGAAATCGGTGAGGGGCCGGACTGTTTTCAAGTGGGACCTCGGGGGCCAAATTACCGGTACATTTTTGGCCTTGCAACACTAAACAAAGTAGATTTAAATTTGTTGATATTGTATCATAATATTATTTTATAAAAACACTTCTCAACCACTAACGTAACGGGCCAAATGAGATGTCCATTCGGCTGGTTCCGGCCCGCCACCATGGCACCAATGGACTAAGTAAAGAACACAACCACACAATGGGGTATCTGTGCCAATACAATAAAAAAAGAGATTCCTTGTTAGAATTTAAAGTTATTTATTAACATTTTCTTCACTTGCATGACTTTGCATTTATATAAAATATTATATAAAAGAGCAAAGCACCACCATCTATAAGGAATAACCATTGGAGGGCATTCATCTTTCAAGGGAGACACCTTATTTATTTTTTATTTGTTACTACACACGTCAAAGCTCATTTAGTCCAACATTTAACAGAAGAAAAAAAGATTTAAAATAGTTGATGCACCTAATAATCAAAACACTAGCTGAACTACCCGACGTTACTCTGGTGGGTGAGGAATGTATTTCTTAAAAAAACGGATTAAGATTTTCTATTCATAAAATATTTTTTTCTTTTGTGCAAATATAGCAGATATACTTTTCATTTCATACTTTGGACTATTGCAGAAAGGCAACTGTCCATAAGTAATGGCATTATTCAATTAGGAGAACTAGGAGACCTCTGCATCAAAATGAAGAACCAAGATAAAAAAACAATAGTCGAAAAATGAATTTCTACCAACACTACGACTTAGTAGTAGTATAACGTTATTCACAGTTTACTTAGCACCAATGTAACTTAGTCATTTAAATAATCAGTATAATAAAGCTATTTTTGGTAGTACTGATATACCGAGTATCCATTGGTAGTTCCAACTCTAGCATTTGACTCCCTTAATTAGCTTGAGCAGATTTATCTTGTGTTTTGTACCTATTTCAATTTTTTTTGTTGGAAAAATATGAAATTTGGGATTAAATTTATTTCAAAGTTGTCCAAAATTCATATCTACTTGTTGGAACCAAATGGCGAAATATATATGTATATTGTAATAGCGTTCCCCATAAGTACGTGCATTTAAGCTATGTACAACACAAATCAATATAAAACGAGGAAAAATACATGTTTTTCTTATAATTTATTCTAGGCTTTCTTAAGTTTATTACTTAATTTGGATACAATCAGGGTTCGAATGGACTCTTCCAAATATCCTATAATCCCAAGAGTCCCAATAAATACGAATCCACCACAAATAACGTGGGCGAGCATGGAATGTGGATAAACAAAGGCCTCAAGGGTGTAACAGAGACCTCCCGAGACAAGGAGCGTGTAAAACACACCTTCACTTGGTATCATTCCCTTTGCAGGATTAAATTCCCTGGACTTTTTGCCAATGAAGACATAGTGATGAGCTATCCGCAGTATAAAGTTGACATATTAGCGAGTATGAATCCAGGGGCGCCCAAGGACTTCACCAGGAGGATTGCAGAGGATAGAAACAACCCACTGATTGCAATCATTTTCAAGTTGAAGCCCTCTATTTCCCTTTGAGACATTTTGGCAAAAACGAAGCACTCCGCCACCCCATTGACAGCAAGGAAAATATGAGGAGGCAGTGAGTTCTGAGGAGACGCGGACCAATCCCATTGCTTAAATTGGGTCCTCCATACAGATGCAATACGGCATGGGAGTAAAATTGTCCAACACCAGAACCAAAAGCCCCAAAAGACTCATTCCCCGAAGAAGAAGAAATAAATGCCGCTCCGTTTCCTTGTCATCCTCCTTTGTCTCACTTCCTCCTCCTCGCTTCAACCGCTGATTAAAATAGAGAAATGCCCCGTCTTCAACATTTCGAAAAACAAATCGAGCGGCCAGGGAGCCTAAATTGCTCACAGCATCAAACACGCCTTGCTCCGAGAAGCTGAGAAGGTCCAAAAACGTCATGAGATAACGCTCCCCTTCTGTGAGGATCATTTTAAGGATGCCCTGCTTATAGAAGCTCATGGCGAGGGATAGCCTCTCCCTATGGAATCCATTGCTATATCGGGGAGCAAAGTCACGAAGGCTCTTAAAGGGAAGTCCTTCTCCTCAGTGTTCCTTTTGCAATACCAGGCAAAGTAGGCTATGTAGCATAGGGTGTATATGAGAGTAGCAATACAGTGTGAGCGTCCTCCCCATGAGACGGCGTTCTCGGGGTAGTATGTGACGGCGGTTGCAAATATGATGCATCGTAGAACTACCCATATCAAGTCCGCTGTAGCCCTTAGCTTCACAAAGAAGTAGGACTGGCCCACGAGGAAAAAGACTTCAGAGAAGCTCTGTATCACTGTGGACGCAAGGATGTACTTGACCCCCTTGATATACTCCTCTTCTTGCCCTTCGGGTCGCGACAAGAAGGAGATCCAAGTGGTTCCTAGGAGGACGGACCATAGTAAAGTACTAGGGAGTCCCAGCCATATGACGTTCAGTATGGACCCATGTTGTGGCCCATGTTGGATCTTAAGGCAAGAGCGTCGAAAGGCCTCTCTGCTGAGAAATAGAATTGAATCGTCAAGGAGATTGAAGCGTACGTTCACAATTCCGAGGACATCCTTGGATGTTCGCCTGAGGATGAATATGTTGAGAAGGAAGGTGAAGATACGGAAGGAAATTGAGGTGAGGATGTTAAGGGATGTGGCCTGAATGGACTTGCTCAGAGGGGAGGAGGTCATTTTTAGTAGAGGGACTCAATGAAGTTTGCGAATGCGCTTGGATGCCCAGGCGGGAGGTGCTCCTTAAGGGAAAAGGGGTACGCTCTAATGGCCTGAGGGAGGTCAACGATGGAAGAGACCCATGCGTAGGAGCTGAGTTTATTTGCTAGCTCCCTCTGATGGTTTCCCATGAGCGACTCATTGACGACAATGATGAGAGGCTTCCTTGCATTTAAAACTTCCAGGCAAGTTCCTGCACCTGCATGAGATATGACCAAGTCCGCTTTTTGGATGTCTGGAACAATGTTTCCACTGAATTTGTAGAGTTCAAGAGAGTTGTAATGACCTAATAAATATATTTACTGGATTAAAAAATAAACTTATAAAGTGTTGTTCCATTATTACCTTTTTGGATGCCGGAGGAGACGCTTGAGTTTCCAACTTGAAGAGTTAGATCCCTTACATTCTTTTCCCGAAACGCGGATTTGACTTCAGAGTCGTTGAGGACTGTGGATATTAGATTGTCGAAGCGGGTCGTTCCCACAGTCACGAATACGTGCATTGTTCAGCTGTCACGTTTTGACAACATCAAGTGTGACGTCATTCTCTGACACGTTACAAAGTTTTTCGGCATTTATTTAAAAAATGCATTGAACTTGCATTTTTAATATAAATAATGAATCATTCTTAGGCTATTAGGCAAGATTTAATCTGGAATTATTTTTTAATAATTATTCAATTGTGTCGATTTTCAGTTTTTATTTCATTGAGTGGTATAGTCCGAAAATGAGAAGCACTTTTAAATAACGTTAAGAGAATTTTACTTTTAAAATATGATATTATATGTTATATTTTAATTCCTTTAAATGTAATCAACAATATATTTAAAGTAATTTTTTGAAAATAAAATATTTATATAGCGACAACTATCGGTGCCGATAGTTTGTAAAAATTAATATTGTTGCCGAAATATCGGTCGATCTCCACTCTTTATATCATAGATTTTTACCATTAATATTTTTGATAAAAAAGAAAGAACCGTGATATTTTTTATTTTGAAGAGCTACATTATCTAATTTACGTTCATAGTATGTCAAAAACTCTATGAACATCAAGGCCTCTACTTGATGTAAGACTATTAATGCGAATTTCTTATTACATGACCTAATTTCTATATATATATTTATAAGTTATAAATATATTTATTGATTTCTACAATCACTCTAAAAATAAAAAATCAAAGTTAAGAGCTTTTGATCATTGGGATCACGGATGGGAATGTTGATGCGTGTCTGATATCTTATATTTTTCTTTTTACAAATGTTTTATGAAATTATATATCAAGTATGTTTAAGAAACATTCTTTGAGATCTCATTATTATTGGTGATCAATTGATATATGTGATATTAATATTATTGATTAAGACACTGATCGTTATGATACACAGAATCAGATGCAATCCGATTGTTACCTCCGCCGAAGGAAGTATGTTTTCACTGGCGTTGGTTTGTTTGTTTGTCAGCAGGATAACTCAAAAAGTACGGAACGGATTCGAATGAAACTTTGTAAAGTTGTTGGAAATGCCAAAAGGAACAAGTGATTAAATTTTGGCATCTCTAAGTGCTTTTTTAATATGCAAAATGAGCAAAATACTAATAAATATTTCAAGTTAGCCTACTCTGCCAATAGATGTCGCTGTGCTGTAAAATCGGGTGCAGGGAGCGTCTTCTCTCAAAATTTCCGTCGAGGGGAACCCTCTACGCCGCCCCAGTCGTGAAAAATCCGCCTCGAAGGCTCATAAGGACCCCGTGACGGCGGAGGTTTACACTCTCTGAGTGTATACATGCCTCTAGTTTTCATTAAAGTTCACATGAACAAATAGCATAACATTATGTTAGTAAAACAATTTATGTCAGATGTTTTTTAATTGTATTTATATTTGATTAATGGTGACACTTTATATATTTAAAATACATCATTTTAACCACTAATATTTTTAATGGGCCCATCTACAACATTAACCCTCTCCTTCCGGTAGGCGAATCTATGTACACCCACAACATTGAGAATAAAATACACTTACGCACTGAGTAGCTAACGCCCTTTCTAAGAATAAAAGTAATCATTTTGTAAAAGCTATATTTGTATAATCGCAATTTATTTTATTCTTAAGCAAATGGCCAGAATAGTTATATATTTATACAGTAGTGATTACAGTCTTTCTATTGACCAACTCACAAGCCTGACATTAGGTGTGTTCTTCAACACATTTAAATAGTCGTAACCCCCCCAGATGCATTTCCTCCCATCATTTAATTTATAAGGATTATTTATTGAATAATATTCATAACATAATAAAATGAATAAAACTTCAATCACAAAAATACTTTTCATGTCTAACAATATAATAATAATAAGTTAATTAAGTAAAATAATCATTATTAATAGTTGTAGCATTAAGAATACATAATAATAATAATTTAATGAACTTTTCTTTGTCTTCTTCTTCAATAATCCATGGTTTTGATGAACTCAATGGCGGAGACGGTTTGCGTCCACCAGTACTGATCCTCTCCGCTGAGCCTCTCCCCGTAAAAGTTATCCACATACTGAACGGTGGAGAGAAGACTGGGTGGATTTGCCTTGATGATCACAAAGACAAGAACTGGAATGAAGTCATCGGCAGCTGGGACACCCTTGGGGCTTCCGAGGCTCAGGAGGTTCATGATGGTGATTGAGGCTCTTCGAATGCATGCCACCTTGTCCGCCGGGGTTTTGAATGCCGCAAGACGCCTCAGCTCGGCTTGTGCGGAGGGCCAGGGCTGCTCGTAGTGGTATTGGAGGGGTATCCGGAGGTCCTTGTGTGAGGGGATATGATGCCTCCCAGCTTGGATATGTGTTCCGAGAGGACTTCGTCCCGATTGATGTCTGCCTCTCCGTTGGGGTACATGGCGGAGAAATAGATGTGTGAGGTGAGGGAGCGCTCAATGGCCACTCGGCTCAGCTCCCTTTGCTCCTCCGAGGAGACAGATGACCAAATGGGGTCGGATAAAAGGGCTTCGTTCATGGAGGAAAGGAAGGAGTTCATGAGGGCCGTTTTTTCGTCCGGGACAGTGAGTTCCTTGAACTTCTGCACAAACATGTGGAGGCTCTTTTCCCTTTCCTCCAGGAAGAACCGTACGACCACATAGACGAGATAGGACGTGCAGACGTCCCGATCAATGTTCATCCGCGATAGGAGCCGTTCTTGCATCGAGAGCGTGCAGAGGAGTCCCTGTCGACATCGAACGAGATATGCCATGTAGGGTGCTCTCCGCTTGTATTCTTCCTTAAGGAGTTCAGTATCCGTGAGACGCCGTCTTTTTTAAAGAGTCCCAGGCAGCGAAGTGTTTCGTGAAGTTGAGCGATAAAGTTTCTGTCCTGGAGATTGAGCGCCTCCGAGAGTTGTACCTTGAGGAGCCAAATCACCTCTGGCTCCACGGAAGAGGCGTGGCAAATGTCGGGCATCATGGAGAGGTCCACGGAGGAGAGCGTAAGGCGAAGCTTCCGCTTGGCATCCTTGAAGGCGTAGCAGGCCTCCAAGTTATTGTGATCGATGATGAGCCGCGGGTCCAAGACGGTCTCTTCCTCGCGGGGACAGTCAGATACGTCGATAAGATTGCCCACGGCCTGAGGCGGTTTCTTGGAGCGATACTTGTTCAGAATGTCATCGGAGGACTCATCTTGAGGACACTCCAGAGAAGAAGAATGTACGGGATTGTCTAAACTATTGCTATGCGAGCTATACACTTTGTCTGTACTGGACCGAAGACTCTCGGCGGAGCTGCGACTCCTACTAATCTTTGGGAGCTTCCAGTTCTTAAAGGAGAACTTTTCCCCTCGTTTTTTCTCTGGTGGGAGGCACTTTGGGATAGCCCCCGTGCTGGAAGAAGGAACTAAGACATTTTTTCTAGGAGGAGGAGGGGCCTCTCCCGAGCTTCCGCTGGAGGATGCGATGGAGGCTGCGCTCAAGTGGGAACTTAAGGAGGAAGATGCACCCGGAGCTGCACCGACTGCACTACTTGAGGCCTCATTTGGGGCCTTCTCCAAGCCCAAAGAGCCTTCTTTGGGTGAGGTCAGACCTCCGGCTGCCGGCGCTGAGCTAGAACTATCACTTCCCCGCCGAAGTTCTCCGTCGTTGTGATCCATTCCGCCCACACTGGAAGAACAAGCCCATTGCTCCACGGCGGAATCTCGGGAGGGCCTCTCGTTTCCACCCGGGAGCTATCCAGGATGATATCCGCCCCATTTCGACGGCGTCCCCCTATCATGAACTGATTATCCTCGGCAGAAACTGTGCTCGATAAGTACTCGATGTCCAGTTCCCCTAGACATAGGCTCTCTGTGTCTCCGTCCAGGACGTCAATGCTCCAAGCCTCGGAAGCCGTGTCTCCACGTCTAAGAGGTTTCCTGAGGTGGAGTCTGGGGGCATTACAGGCTGGATACCGGACATCCTCTGAGGAAGGGCAGCCGCCGCACCTGCGGAGGAGGAAGTTGCAAACTCCTCTAGAATGAGGTTCCGAGAAAAGGCATCCATGTCTGCGAAGTTATTGTTGTTGGGCGGGAATGCAGCCGCGGCACCGCCTCTTTCAGAGCCCAGGAGCTCTCCAAGCGTCTCTGTGTCGCTGGGCAAGACGTCCGTGGACCAGGTGTCCGAAATGAGGGACACGGTTTCATCCCCACCCTCTGCTCCTAAGAGAGTCACGCTCCCGCGACTCTTGATTTGGGGCTTGATTTCGAAGCGCCCAAACTTTTCCTCTAGATCTGCCTGGCCTGACTTGGTGGGATGGATGTGTCGGTGGTGGCTCCGAGAAGATGAGCCCAAGGACCCTCCAGCGGCTCCACGGATAGCCTCGTCCTCACGTCCAGAGCGAACCCCTTCATCATCGTCCGGCACTTGGCTGCTGGGAGTGTCCCGCCCGCTCACATTGGGCGTCCCTCGGCCGCTCACGTTCGCGGAGACCATATCTGAGAGATTGTCGATAATTGGGTTGTCTTCATCCTCTTGATCCACCTCGTCCTCGAGGCTAGAGGTTGCGGAGTGATTCGATGCCGCCTCGGAGATGGCCTCCAGATTGTCGGAGGTGTTACCTATGCTCCCTTCGTCGTGGCTCAGTGAGAAACGCGTTCGCTTCTCCAGGATCTCATTCCCTGTCCCGTCCGAGCTGGGAAGCGTCATGCGAACGCGGGAGCTTTGACGGCTTCGAGAGAGAACCTGCTCTTCCGAAAGGAGACCAGGGAGATCTGAGCCAGAGCTACTCGTGTCGAAGAGGGGGATCACGAGGACGGTGTCTGGGTCCTGGAAGACAGGACAAATGCTGTTGTTGTTGTTGGAGGCTCCTCCTTTCATAGCTGTGATGCGTGCTGAAATTTTGGACCGGGCCCCCGTACCATTGGGGAGGAGAGTTTCAGGCGAGGGTCCACCCCCGGCGTGTTTTCGGGCAGAGGAGCCAGGAGGGCCGTGAGTTCATTCCCTAGCCCGGAAGGAAGTTCCTTGGCGTCTCGTATTTGCCGGAGAAACACAACAAGTTGATGGAGTTGTTTTTGGGGTAGGAGTACTGCGAGGCGAGAGAGCCTCGAACCGTCGTTGAAGCCAAAGTTCCCTGCCGCCGTAGCCCCAGCTCCCATCCCGGGGAAGGCACTGTTTTCCGTCATGGGCTTCCGGAGGCCCTCTTCGTTGTTATTGGATAGCCCAGCTCAAGGATGTTTTCAAAGATGGAGAACATGGAGTCCTTATCGAAGCGGGAGAAGAGGTCCATGTGCTTGGGATCTATTTCCTCCCACTTTTGCATGCAGAGGACCTGGAGTATGTGTGCCACCTGCATGAGATTGGATCGGGCGATGTAGGAGACGGGGGTGTCGATGATGCCCACGGGGTTGGGGTCCACGATGGCGGGGCATATGAACAAGCAGAAAATGACGTCGAAGCAAATGGCGTGGACTTCCTTGAGCTCGAAGGACTTGATGAGGAGGCTGTACATGGCCCGGAGTAGCCGGCTCAGGGAAGGGGAAAGGAGCGTATGTTGTCACGTATTCCGTTGATGAACTTCCGAGTTATGTTCTCAAGCTTCTTGATGATGAACTCACGGTGCTGCTTAAGGCGCTTTGTATACTCGGGAGTACCCTCCGTACCGAATTTCTTGACCCGCTCTGATGGAGGAAATCTATAAAATGAATCAATTAGCAAGATGAATTTAATAAGATATATTCAATCATCAATTAATAGATCAGTAAAAATACTACTACTGTCAAAAGTAAAATAAACCTTTTTTAGCTCATTAATACAATCCTTGATGATCATATTCTCATATAACATAAATTAGTCGAATCCACCTGCCTAAGTAATAACACGCCTTCCGTGTTGCTAAAAGTAAATGTCTATATTGTTTTTCAGTTCCTCCAAATGTGGACAGATTGCAAATTTTATGATATACAATTACTAACGGTCATAAAAAATCAACCAAAACTCAGCCAAAAAAATTCACAATATAAATTAATAAAATAATTTTATTATTACCATTACTTTTTATTCTTTAATTTTTTGTTTTTTACATTTTATTTTGAAGATTTTATATTATAAAAAGCAAAGAAATATTTGTAAAGCTTTATTGAGACTTCCAACTATTTTATCTTATTAGTATTAAAAAATCGTCAATAATAATTTGTTAAAATTTGTTTGAAAATTTGAATTAAGAGATGCAATTCACGAGTTGGTAAGAAAGTCCTCTTATGTTTCCTCTATTGATGGATAATGAACTACAGAACTATTTTTTTATTTTATCATATTTGGTTAAGAAAAAACATATTTTGAGCCGGGTACTTTAAAATACAAGGTATGTCCATCCATATTGCTGACTTTTATATTGCAGGTGGGTTTTACGTGGACGTCACAATATATTAGTATTGCATTCTTGCCACTAATGCCATCCAAAATGCATTGCTACAATATATTTTTGATGACGTGAAATAATAAATAGTTAAATTGTTTATACAATGTTAAGAAAGTAAATCTACATAAAAAATCTCAAAAATATGAGTCTTTCACTACTATTAAGTCGTTAATCCTCTCTCACTTTTTTCAATGCTTGCTAATGTCAAAGGCCCATAGACAAATAGCAAGTCCACAAATAATAATTTTGGTTTAAGGTTTAATCTCACCGTATAATCGCCTTGGATGGGTCTATGTCCAAAAAATTTCATCTTCAGTGAGAAGTGATAAAATTGGCTCAAATAGAGCTGTCGTTAAAAAGAGCTTTGTCGAAAATATTTCTTCGATGAATGACTGGAAGAGAAAAGACACATAATTAGAATAGTTCATTAGGAAAAGTTATTTTTAAATAACAAAAAGAGTGAAAATAAACATGATTATATATATATAGTTTCTTCGTTGTTTCGCTCAGGGCAAACGCAAATTGGTAGCAAGTCGGGATAGGCTATAGTCCAAGCTTTAAATAAATATTTTGGAGGATTTTGCCAGTATAGAGCCAAAAACAAAGGTCAAAAGGTCAAACTCTGAAGTAATATTTAAAGATACTTTATCAATTTTTGATAATAAACTTATTTATAAAATATTTTAGGTAATGTTTTACCTATTTACGTAATTAAGTATTAGTATTTCATGGTGTAG